>WNNJ02003400.1:0-65179 GCA_012934845.2 Pomphorhynchus laevis | reverse complement strand
TTATTGAAGACGACCTTGCTGAGATGTTCTCAAGGCATTTTTACTTGTACAAAGAGACTACAAACGAGTATTCTGAACCTATCCAGAACAGTGAGACGATAAGAGGTGCTAGTGTTTCATATCCTAGTTTAGACATAGCTAATTTGATAACTCCCGAGAAAGTTTTAGCTGAACTGCATCGTCTTAAAGAGACAAACTCCAAAGGTGCTTATTTGTTACCTTCGATATATCTTCGTCGAATAGCAGACTCAATATATACACCACTTTGTAACATATTTCGACAATCTATTATTGATACGAATCTTCCAAAAGAGTGGAAACAATCGATCATTCACCCCATCGTCAAAAAGGGTGATAGATCTTCAGTAGACAATTATAGACCAGTAAGTATTACTTGCTTATGTTGTAGAATGTTAAAGCGAATTATACATGGTTATATGGTCAAGTTTTATAGTGAGAATAATGTAATAGCTTCTGAGCAACATGGCTTCCGTAAGGGTTATTCGACAGTTACTAATCTACTCGCTGCCCATCTTGATTGGTCAGCTAAAAAAGCCGTATCAATTGCTACTGACATCATATTCTTCGATTTCTCTAAGGCATTTGACAGAGTAGACCATATACTCCTCCTAAATAAACTAGAGAAAAGTGGCATTCCATTCTTGCTTGTTAGATGGATTGAATCGTTTTTAAGCAATCGTAGTTATTGTGTGCATGTAGATAATTTTTACTCTTCTTCGCGGCCATGTAATATAGGGGTGCTTCAAGGTTCAGTATTGAGTCCATTGTTATTTAGTGTCTACATCAACGATATCCCGGAATTTATTGGTTCTCGGATGCTTTTATATGCAGACGATTTGAAAATCTGGCGGGCAATTCGTTCACCCAATGATATAGTTAAACTGCAACGGGATATCGATGAAGTCGAAAATTGGGCTCTGCTCAATAGGTTGATTGTAAATATATCAAAATGCAAACATTTACGTGTTCGTGGCGGAAATGCTCAATCTTTAGTTAATTATAGCTTTCAAAGCAGTGATATAGAACGAGTGAGCAAATATAAGGACTTGGGAGTGTGGATAAACAGTGATTTGAGTACCGTCACACATACTGAACATGCTTGTTCAAATGCGTTGGGGATAATCGGTCAACTTCGACGCACTTTCATTGCACTCAATCAATTTGCCCTACGTCCGCTAATCTTTGCTCATGTATTGAGCCGTCTTCTATATGCTGCGCCGTGTGTGTATCCCCAAAATTCAAAAGAACATATTAGTTCAGAGAGGGTACTTCATAGAGCTACCAAGCTAGCACCGCAACTGAAATTTTTGTCGTACCCTGATCGATTAAAAGCACTTGGACTTGAGACTGTCACGTGGACCCGCCGGTACATCGATATGAGTATGGTCTGGCAAATTCTTAATGATTTGGATCATCCACTTCGAGATTGTCTTCATTTGCGCTCATCCAATATCCTCCGAGGCCATGGTTTAACCCTGCGACGTGAAAGGATAAGAAAATCACGAGCTGTCCAATTTGATCGGCGAGTTGTATCTCTGTGGAATAGGCTTGGAGAGTCAACAGTGTGCAGTAGCAATATCAACGAATTCAAAAAGAAATTACGGATGGAGGATGCCATGGGGAAAGCTGCTTTTCCGTATTTGTGATACTTTTATTATATTTTCTTTTTTTTTCTGCAGTGAACCAGCCAATTAAGCCATGCTTTTATGTGCTGTTGAAACATTAATAATAATAATTATTGATAAATAATTATTGGAGCTGGATCAAAGAAAAGACAAAATTATTTTTGATATTTCGCTAACTATTGTTAGCATCTTCAGAAAATTACCTCAATAGTTGATAATGATCCATTATTGATAAATAATTATTGGAGTTGGATCAAAGGAAAGACGAAATTATTTTTGATATTTCGCTAACTATTGTTAGCATCTTCAGAAAATTACCTCAATAGTTAATACTGATCCATTATTTATAAAGAATTATTGGAGCTGGATCAAAGAAAAGCGGAAATTATTTTTGATATTTCCCTAACTTCTGTAAGCATCTTAGTGGTAATTTTCTGAAGATGCTAACAGAAGTTAGCGAAATATCAAAAATAATTTCCGCTTTTCTTTGATCCAGCTCTAATAATTAATATCATCTTTAGAAAATTTTGTAATTTCTGATGATGCTAACAGAAGTTAGCAAAATATCAAAAATAACTTTCTCTTTTCTTTGGTCCAACTCCAATAATTATTTATCAATAATGGATCAGTATCAGCTATAAAAACAATATTTATCAACTATAAACTGATTTTTAAAATAAAAATGAGTTTTTATGAATTGATTAATAAATAATAGACGATGTATCAGAATACATCTGAAGTACTGATCTACATCAGAAGTTCTGTACTATCAAAGTCCTTTAACTCGTAATCCTAAATTGCTCCATGTTAATGTAAATCTACATTAGATAAATAATTATTGGAGCTGGATCAAAGAAATGAGGAAATTATGTTTGATATTTCGCTAATTTCTGTTAGCATCTTCAGAAAATTACCTCAATAGTTGATAATGATCCATTATTGATAAAGAATTATTGGAGCTGGATCAAAGCAAAGAGGAAATTATGTTTGATATTTCGCAAACTTCTGTTAGCATCATCAGAAATTACAAAATTTTCTAAAGATGATATTAATTATTGGAGCTGGATCAAATAAAAGAGGAAATTATTTTTGATATTTCGCAAACTTCTGTTAACATCTTCAGAAAATTACATTGTAATCATTAATCTATTTTCGACTAAACTATCAACAATATTCATCTAGCAACGGTCGCAAATTGCAGACACGAAAGAAACGAGACTAATTATATTTCAAGACAAGAACCGACAAGAATATTTAACTCTTCTCCTTCGATTAAAAATGATATATAACGCACGTTCTTTGATTTCCGATGCAGTTGTCTGTTAAGCAAACCGACTCAGACGAAGGAAGGTGTACATGCGAAATAAAGCAGCAGATTTACAATATAGCAAAAGATAAGAAAAGTTAGCGAGATATCAAAAATAATTTCGTCTTTCCTTTGATCTACTTTAATAATTATTTATCAACAATGGATCAGTATTAACTGTTTAAAAATTAACTATTTACTATTTGTAAATTTTATCTTCTATTCGAATAAATTGATGATTATAATAATCTAGCCTTTTGAAATACTAGTCTATTAATGGTTAATTTATAGAAAAATGCTACTAAAAATGTTTTGTAGAAATTTTAGTTTTTATCAAAACAAACAAATTAGGAAAATTTCATGTTTTCAGAAAAATTAATTATCAAAAAATTACATATAAATTATTATTATTTTTGGTTAATTTTATTCAACCCTCCTCTTTTAGGATGGTTGACCGGATCTTTATTACATCATCCCCAGAAGCAAACTGCGTATAGTATAAGGCTGGTAAAAGATAAATTTTACAAGAGCAAAATCGACGAGTTAAAACTAATATGCGAAAGTGAGAGCAGCATATGTTGCAACTCAGTCAAAGATGCATCAGCATGGCTATTATCGAAATATACTCCTAATCCAACAGCGGTTTGTCTTTGTGAAAACGCCTTTAACACTATAAATTGTCTGACATGCCAAAAAGGTAGCTACCGTCTATAAGACATAATAATATAGTATAATACAGGAGAGCGAAGAATCTCACAAAAATATGTTGCTCAGTATATATTGAACCATGTTTTAAAAAACTACCAAGTGGAGTAATATTTGAGCGATCTATTACAGCATTGGATCATAATGCAAGACTTTATATTCAGTGGTATGTTAGGGGATAAATCGCAGCGGTTCTCAATTCAGTCATATGGATCCATCTAACAATACTTCTAATCCCTTCCAATAAAACAAGAAACGGAAATAGCTAGATGAACGAATATCTCGTTTTGAGCGCTCTACGTTTTATGTGATTGTGCTGGCATCCATTGGAGAATTTTGTAAAAATCCTCCTATGTGGAAATAACCATTATGTTTATATAAATTATCATAAATAAAAATGAAAAATAAAAACAAGTTGTTAACACAATTTAATAAATTTGAATAAAATTTGTTTTATTCCAGAATATTTTTGTTTTATTTAAATAGTTAAATATGTGCCTAAAGTAACTTTTATACATTATATGCTTACAGACTTTGGTATGTTTCAACGCTAGATATTGCAAATAATTTTTAAATTAAATATAAAAATATTGTATCTTTTATAACTATAGATATTTTAATATTTTTGATAATCGACTGTTGTATGTAAACATCAGACAACTGTTGTTGTCTTATGATGCTACTTGTAACTAGCGAAATATAAGAATAATTTATGTAAAATTCAAGATTTTATAAATGGATCAAAATCAGTTATTTTTAATTAAAAACTACCTTTCGAAGAATAAGTAGAAAAAGAAAAATGAATAAATGAATAAATTAATGAATTAATGAATTAATTAATGAATAAATCAATAGATTAGTCTCGCATCAAAACGCCGTTCAGAATATTGCTAAACACTATGTTTAGACATAATATACTCAATACAAATAACGAATATATTTGATAGTATAAGATCAAAAATACTGACTATTCGAAAATGTCTGTTCGTATTTGTTTTTGATTAATCATAATTGAAGACAGCCATTAACAAAACACTTACGCGAACGGAAAACAGCGCGATTAGTAATGCTCCCGAGTCCGACAACATATGGGCGGAATCGGCGACAAGGGCAACAGACCTAGTTAAAAAACCACTTATGATTTCAACAACAAAAAATAGCATCGTAAGAGATAGCATGAATATTAGTTTGCATGTCTTGCTAAAGCATCGATGCTGCATCCGGTCCATTTTACCAACAGTACAATCTAGAAGTTTAATAGAATCACTTGAAGTTTAGAGATGAATTGGTTGCTGGAAACAACGTAAAAACTAACAATGAACACATATCGAAATTACGTCATTTGTAAAAAATTCCAAGGTCTAACGATATGATGGTTTATGTAGAACAAAACCATATTGTTTGTAAAACTGTTCTGTTTCATGATAGTAAGATTAACATGAATACCAAAGTAGTTAGCATAAGAAACCGACTTAATAGTACTGTTTTTTTTTCAACTTTTGTTTAAAACAATAGCAAATTTCTATAACCAATCATTAATTTAAAATTGTTGAATATATTTCTATTGTAGACTTGATACCAAATGATGGTTTTATTCAGTAATCTATTATTAAATAAATACAAGGAAACAAGGTAACAAACATAAGTAATGTTCACATTATCCACTAGCATAACACTCTCCCCTTCCCCATTTGTAATCATCCAAATACTTGGGAGATTTCTTATTTCGTTCGCTTCTCTTCAACAGTGGTTCCTCGTTATTGTCTGCATTCGGCACGTGTTGATCGTTGAACGACGATTCGTTAATGTACTCATCTTGGGGAATATACTATTTCGCCTCAGCAACTGATTCATTATAATAAAAGGGAGAATGAAGACTTCCATTCGAATCCATTCGACTTTCTTCGCTTACCTCCAGCGTTTCTCCCGCAACATCTGCAGATCTATCAGCTTGATCTTGGGGATATCGAGCTAGCTTTCTGACGGACACATTAACTTCTTTACCATTAGCTGTTTGAACTAGAGCATAATGGCCATTGGTCTGTAAAAAATTTACTTTAGAACATGGTGGATCACTTTTTGTATAAGGATCATGGACGATCATGAGGGGTCTCTCCTGTAGCAGTGCACTACATCGTCCTCAAGGCAGATAGGACAACCGGCGGAACAAATTCCCAATCATTTTTTGACTTCTTAGCGGTGCGTAAAGCGATTTGAATGGTTTTCCAGAAAATTCCTACGTAACGTTCGGTCTGTCCATTACATCGTGGAATGTGAATGGTACTTCGACTACAACTGATTTCCCGAGAGTTGAGATAATGACGAACTTCAGTATATTGGAAGCATGATCCTTGATCGCTATGTATGCTGGATGGATAACCGAAAATACTAAAGATACGATTTAGTGCGTCGATCACAGACAAGGACGAACAATTCGGACACTGAATAGCGAACGGAAATCTCAAAAATTCGTCAATAACACACCAAAGGTAGCGATTCTTGGCTTGGATCAAAGTGGGCCTTGAAAATCAATACTTAATCTTTCGAAAGGTTGCGCTGCCTTGATAATATGTGTTGGAACTGGTTTAAAAAAGCGTGGCTACAACTCTGCACACACAAGACAGGATGAAGTGACATTTACGACGTCTTTCTTGTCATATGGCAAATTATGTGAGCGGACATAATGCAACAATCTGGCTATTCCCGGATGACACAGGCTTTCGTGTATGTATCTCAATTCTCCAGTACAGCCGCTAGTTGCACATGTAATTCTTGACATTGCATCATCTGCTTTGTTGGCCTTGCCTGGTCTATATATAATTGCAAACTTGTACGGCACCAATTCTAATCTCCAACGAGCAACCTTGTCGTTTTTTATTCGGTTTGCTAAATTCTGATTGAACATAAAGGCAACAGATCTCTGATCAGTAATCACGTCGAAAATTCTGCCCATCAGAAAGTGTTTTCAATGTTTAAGGGCTTCCACTATAGCAAAAGCCTCTTTTTCGACGCTTGACTGTCGTAATGATGATTTAGGTAAGCTTCGCGAATAAAAAGCGATTGGCTGATCATCCTGACTGAAAACAGCGTCAATGGATGAATAAGAAACGTCGGTTTCTACCGTCAATTGAAGGTCTGGATTGTAAGCGCAAATAAATATATTAGAAATTTATATCTTCAGTTCCTTTATTCTCTAAATGATACTCTGATCTGAGGTAAATTGGCTACAATCAGCCAAAGGTCGAATTTTCGTCGAAAAGGCGGGAATTCATTTGGCATAATAAGCCAGTAATCCCAAAAGTCGCTTAAAAGTTGTGTTATTTTCAGGAATATGATATGACATAAGAGGACGAATACGATCGGTATCAGGCTTCACACAACTTTGAAAATTGTATACCCAAATAAGTTGAGTTTGGTTTTTCGAAGATTTGATTTCTCTTCCGCAAGCTTGATATTCAATTTATGGATGACGTCGACGAATTTGGTGAATCCTATGTCATGTTCGTTATAATCGTAACCGCAAATAATGATGTCGTCCAAATAGAAGAACACTCCTTCCAATTTGTACTCTTCGATAATCTTGTTTATGACGTGTTGGAATACTGAAACTGCATTACTTAATCCGAATGGGATCTCTCGAAATTGATACAATCGTCTCTCTGATTCAAAGGCAGTGTATTGCTTGTCCTCTTTCAGTAATGGAATTTGATGATAAGCATTAGATAAGTCAACGGTAAAAAACACTTAATGTGATGCGATCTTTGATATCAGATGCTCGATATTTGGCAGTGGATACGCATCTAGCGTTGCAACTAGCTTTACAACGTTGCATCTAGCGTTGTAAAGCGATTGATTGTTCGGAAGTAGTCCACTACCATTCTACTTTTGTCATTTCGATTTGTAACGACTAAGACTTGTGCTCTCCAAGCAGAACGACTTTCTTCGATAATGTCAGCTTTTAGGAGTTTATTTATTTCACTTCGGATAAATAAGGCATTTGAAAGTGTTTGTCAACTTGATTTAGTGGCAATTGGTGAAAGATTATACGAATGGCTTGGAAAAAGTGTGATTGGATTAGTTTTGATTGCCACCGTACTTAGTGTGATCACGACCGTCAGTCCGGGAAGTTTTCTACCAGAGGGAAATTTCACATACGCGTGGTCTTTAATGAATTCCCTACCCAATATAACATCGGTACACAATGATGGAATAACGAAGAAGTGGCGGTGTTCATAAATTGTATTGTTGTACTCAATTGAAACCAAGCATTGACTCTTGATAATTGCCGAGGATGCAGAAGTCATATATACCCTTTTGTAACATGAAGTTGTATGGAATACCAGTCTGTCCACAAGATTTGAATCGATAAAATTCTCGCAGCTGCCGGTATCTACGAGAGCCTCGGCTAACTTACCCTCAATACGAACACGCGCCAGTTATTTCTGATCTATCGAAGGCTTAGAGATTGAACAGATTGCAGATTAAGTAGATGTCGGAATCCTATGTTTTGAGCGGCATACCTTGGCGAAATGCCCAGATTTTCGGCAACTGAAACATGTGATATGACGCGCCGGACATTGAGTACGAGGATGATAGTTATTGCCACAGAATAAGCATAATTTGCTTTTACGGAGGGCAGCGTTAAACAGTTGTTTATGATTTTCAGCGAATTGTTCGGATTCGTCATTTTTTGTGTAACAGTCGCTAGACTCGTATTGTCGGAGGGGACAAATAAGACTGCTTGTTGTTAAGCTGCCTCTAATGATGCTGCCATCGAAACGATTTCGTCTACGTCACTTTTGCTTGACTCGAGAATCCTTTCTCAAATGTAGGAGTTATGTGTCCCTTGAATGAACGAATATGCGATGTGATTTGTGAGATTTATTTCCGCGTTTACTGCTTGAAAATCACATTGCGAGGCAAGATCTTCCAGCTGTCGAACATAGAGATGTATATCGATTTTTCTTGCCAGTATGTATGCAATTGGAATCGCGCAAAAATGACGTTGATTGGCTTCTTAAACTTTTGATTAAGTGTATTGATGGCGGGATCAAATGTAGCACATCTTTAATAAGTTTGTAGAGACGTGATAGCAGATTAACGAGTATAACTCTCTTCTGTTCATCTTTCGTATCCGTTTGCAAAGACAAAAATTCGAACAACTGACGCCAATGATTCCACTCGTCTTGAGCGTTACCCTCGTCCGGCTCCAGACTGCACGTGCTGGGTGCTTTAAGCTTTTACATGTAACGATAGTCGAAACTTTACTGAATAAATTGTTGTAGACTTGATACCAAATGATGGTTTTATTCAGTAATCTATAATTAAATAAATACAAGGAAACAAGGTAACACACATTAGTAATGTGTGTAAAATTTTCAAGTAGTGAGGCGACGCATTCGAATCAGTTGGTCCCCACTAGATGTATCGCCTCTCATGAATGTGGAGGGTTTTGGCAAGGTCTTACAGTATATAAGTGCCTAGCTGATTTGGGATCTGAAGTGTGTCAGATTGCTAGAGATGATATTATTACTCGCACTGGTGTGAATAAAAGTCATAGTATATTTTATTGTAATGTTCAGAGCTTGTTACAGAAAGTCGATGAGCTAAAGTTTAGGATCGAGTCTGTTAATCCAATTATAGTTGGTATTACAGAATCTTGGCTTAATTGTGATGTATCCGATGCCGAGGTATCCATCCCAGGCTATTCTTTGTTCCGTAGTGATCGGATAGGGGGTAGGGGTGGTGGCGTAGCTCTCTTTATGAGAGACGAAGTTAAGGTGCGCGTTTTGAGTAAGTCGTCTATTGATAGAGTTGAGAGTTTGTGGTGTCAGGTGAAGTTTGATAACAGCTCACCCATCATACTGGGTCTTGTGTATCGTGCTCCTAACGCAGTATCTAAGAAACTCATTGAAGAGATAGAGTTGTATACGCGAGGAGATTGTGATACTGTGATAATTGGGGATCTGAATATGCCAGATGTTGAATGGACTTCGAATACGGTTCTTCCTACTTGTGATAGTGAATCTTGTGACCTTATGGAGTGTTTTGCTTATTGTGGCCTTGCTCAATTTGTTGATGTACATACTCGCTTTTCAAGTTGTAGTTCTTCCCTTCTTGATCTTTGCCTATCGACAAACAATAAATTAATCAGTAGTATCCAATATGATTCTCCTGTTGGTTTGTCTAATCACTGTGTTGTTAAAGTTTTGCTAAATATACAAATGAGGGTGTTTCATCATGCTCGGTACAAACGTCAGATTAATGTTTTTCGGGCGAACTATGATGTTATTACATCAAAGCTGCATAGAGTAAGTTGGCCTGATCCGGCTGTTGTCGGAGTTGACGAGGCCTGGGATCATTTTCGCGTGACTCGTGTGTTTTTCGCGTGTTCTCTAATAGTAAAATTCTCACCTTTGAAGTCTAAGACTAGTCGGAAAAGCGCTCGTTGGTTTGATACTGAGCTGGCTACTGCGATGAAGGCTCGTGACTTCAGTTTCAAATGCTTTAAGGGTGGGTTTTGTGAATATGGTGTTTATAAGCAGGCGAGAAATTTCTTCAATTCTTTAAAGCGACATAAGCGCTATTTATTTGAAAATGGTCTAGCTCATAGTTGTAGACATGATCCCAAAGCTCTCTTTCTATATGTGAATAGTAGTAGGAACGCTAATAAAACAATTGGCCAATATTTTGATAGCGTTATTGAAGACGACCTTGCTGAGATGTTCTCAAGGCATTTTTACTTATACAAAGAGACTACAAACGAGTATTCTGAACCTATCCAGAACAGTGAGACGATGAGAGATGCTAGTGTTTCATATCCTAGTTTAGACATAGCTAATTTGATAACTCCTGAGAAAGTTTTAGCTGAACTGCATCGTCTTAAAGAGACAAACTCCAAAGGTGCTGATTTGTTACCTTCGATATATCTTCGTCGAATAGCAGACTCAATATATACACCACTTTGTAACATATTTCGACAATCTATTATTGATACGAATCTGCCAAAAGAGTGGAAACAATCGATCATTCACCCCATCGTCAAAAAGGGTGATAGATCTTCAGTAGACAATTATAGACCAGTAAGTATTACTTGCTTATGTTGTAGAATGTTAGAGCGAATTATACATGGTTATATGGTCAAGTTTTATAGTGAGAATAATGTAATAGCTTCTGAGCAACATGGTTTCCGTAAGGGTTATTCGACAGTTACTAATCTACTCGCTGCCCATCTTGATTGGTTAGCTAATAAAGCCGTATCAATTGCTACTGACATCATATTCTTCGATTTCTCTAAGGCATTTGACAGAGTAGACCATATACTCCTCCTAAATAAACTAGAGAAAAGTGGCATTCCATTTTTGGTTATAGTTGGATTGAATCGTTTTTAAGCAATCGTAGTTATTGTGTGCATGTAGATAATTTTTACTCTTCTTCGCGGCCATGTAATATAGGGGTGCCTCAAGGTTCAGTATTGGGTCCATTGTTATTTAGTGTCTACATCAACGATATCCCGGAATTTATTGATTCTCGGATGCTTTTATATGCAGAGGATTTGAAAATCTGGCGGCAATTCGTTCACCCAATGATATAGTTAAATTGCAACGGGATATCGATAAAGTCGAAAATTGGGCTCTGCTCAATAGGTTGATTGTAAATATATCAAAATGCAAACATTTACGTGTTCGTGGCGGAAATGCTCAATCTTTAGTTAATTATAGCTTTAAAAGCAGTGATATAGAACGAGTGAGCAAATATAAGGACTTGGGAGTGTGGATAAACAGTGATTTGAGTACCGTCACACATACTGAACATGCTTGTTCAAATGCGTTGGGGATAATCGGTCAACTTCGACGCACTTTCATTGCACTCAATCAATTTGCCCTACGTCCGCTAATCTTTGCTCATGTGTTGAGCCGTCTTCTATATGCTGCGCCGTGTGTGTATCCCCAAAATTCAAAAGAACATATTAGTTCAGAGAGGGTACTTCATAGAGCTACCAAGCTAGCACCGCAACTGAAATTTTTGTCGTACCCTGATCGATTAAAAGCACTTAGACTTGAGACTGTCACGTGGACCCGCCGATACATCGATATGAGTATGGTCTGGCAAATTCTTAATGATTTAGATCATCCACTTCGAGATTGTCTTCATTTGCGCTCATCCAATATCCTCTGAGGCCATGGTTTAACCCTGCGACGTGAAAGGATAAGAAAATCACGAGCTGTCCAATTTGATCGGCGAGTTGTATCTCTGTGGAATAGGCTTGGAGTGTCAACAGTGTGCAGTAGCAATATCAACGAATTCAAAAAGAAATTACGGATGGAGGATGCCATGGGGAAAGCTGCTTTTCCGTATTTGTGATACTTTTTATTATATTTTCTTTTTTTCTGCAGTGAACCAGCTAATTAAGCCGTGCTGTTGAAACATTAATAATAATACAATAATTTATTTAACGTGGCAAATGCGTGCAAAATGCACGCTTACATGACCACTAACACACAAAAAAAAGAACATCAAAGGTCACAAGTAATTAGTTAATTGTTAAATAAAATTGGATTTGGCGTTTGAAGTACGGCATAGATGTTGATTGGCGGATATGAATAGGCAGTTGATTCCACAAGAGAGGAGCAGCCACAACGAAGGAGCGGAAGCCAAAAAAGGTAGAGTAGATTGGGACATGTAAAAGAAGGGAATTACGGGAACGCAGAGCACAATACACAGTACGAGAATTGTCGAGAAAAGGAAGGTTGAGAAATGAAGGGGTATGAGAAGTTATAAGGCGAAAAGCAATGATAAGAAGACGAATTTGAACACGACAATAAATGGTAGGCCAATCAAGAGAAACAATATAGTGGGATGTATGATCAAAACGACGAAGACGGAGGAGACCACGGACGGCAGCGTTGATGATGCGTTGTAAAGGAAGAAGAGTGGATTTGGGTGAATTGGAAAATAGACTAAGACAGTAATCAAGTCTTGAGAAAAGAAGAGAAGATATGAGAGTCATACAAGAAGGGAAATCGATCAATCTACGAACTTGACGGAGATTGCGGAGTATCAAGGTAGATGAGCGTACTTTATCACTAACGAAAGGTTTATCATTATAAATTTCATTATTATTGTCGCTTCCGTGCTGGAGTTTGAATCCTAGGAATTAATCTGTCATTTATATTTGGTTTTTAGTCGCAGTCATTGCGTAATTAGCAACGTAAAGCTCTAAATTAGGGAAATCAGCTTTTACTAATTGCGTTTAGGATGCATCATTCTTATTTAATCGAATAAGCAGTTCGCGTTTAAGCATGAAGTTGCTGAAGGTGCATTTTCATGACCGATGCAAAGCGAGGACTGCCACCTTACTCCAATGGATTTTAGGAAGCATTAGAATCGCGATTTAGATGGTATCCAATAAGTTATCAACGGATAAGCTGTGTGTAAATCTACAGCTACAATAAATCGTTTGCTTTCATGTAAGTGTGGTTACATGCAAGTTTGTCAATGTAATTTGGGATCTGTTAAATCCCAAATTATATAATTTGATTATCTGATTTGAAAATCAGATTTATTTCCTAAATCTGAATTGTCATAGTGTTAAAATGTAGCCGACTTTACAAAGCGTTTCTAGTCAAATCATCGTCGACAAAGCAGCAACTAAAAAATTGTCATTATTTTTATTGTTTTACTTTATCATTGATTTGGAATCGAGTAAATACCCATGTGGGTTAAACTTTGCATTGTAATAATATAATACTTACAATATAAATAATAAAAACGATTTTGAAAGAGACTAAAGGACGATTTCGAAAGAGACTAAATAGCGATTTCGGAAGAGACTAAATAGCGATTTCGGAAGAGACTACAGAAAGATTTCGGAAGAGACTAAAGAACGATTTCGGAAGAGACTATAAAATTATTACTCACTGAAAAAACGTACAGGAAGAGATTATAAAGTTATTACCGACTAAAAAAACGTACTGGTTCAAAGAATACCTGCTTAAATACAAGACCAATATTGGCAAAAAGAAGTGTGTGCAATCACCAATCGAAGTCTTGAACTACGAATCAAATCAAGTGCATTGCTCAAACTCAGATGTGATATTTAAACATCAGTAATCCGTACAATTAATCAACATTCATATCTCAAGATAAAAACATTCGTATGCGGCTATTGTGGGTCGGCTGAACTGGACTCACTGCGTACCTTGATTTAAAAAAGCCTGTTCACATAATGATTCTTCGAATAAAAATACATCTATAAATAATCTACATTTTCGGGATAACGTATGTCCTAACCTGCCAATACAAAATGACCCATTACCAATAAATAATTCACCTTCTCCGCAAAAAAATCAAAACCTATTTCGCCAAGATAACATTGCACATCTATATATAAATAATTCAGCTTCTCGGAATAACATGCCCTGTTTTACCAAAACAAGATTGCGCAGCATCCATCCACTATTCATACCAAGATCAACAACTCTCTAAACAAAATAAGGATACACTCATTGTTGAGCCGACTGAAATAATCTTCTTACAAACACCATCTCAGACATCAACTCATCCGAATTACAATGTTCGAAATATGGCCTACACATTTGATCCTCTATCTCAAAGCATTAATTTCAGTGAGTGTTTGAAAAAGAGACAACGAACCACAGTAGATTTTATTCGTTAAAATCTACAATAGTTAAAAAAGTCATTACATTCTCCCGTTCCTTAATTCCAATTCTTTCTGCGTATTATTCGTCCTCTTGACGAGCGTTCGGGAAGGAAACTGAAGGGATCATCATTCCTCTCTATGTCTTGCTTAAGGCGAACCACAGTAGATTTTATTCGTTAAAATCTACAATAGTTAAAAAAGTCATTACATTCTCCCGTTTCTTAATTCCAATTCTTTCTGCGTATTATTCGTCCTCTTGACGAGCGTTTGGGAAGGAAGCTGAAGGGATCATCATTCCTCTCTATGTCTTGCTTAAGGGGTTGATGTAGTATTTTATGTGGGCTTGGCGGATCGCTTTCTGGTTGACTTGATTTGGTTGTCCTTTCATTAGTTAGCAGTTCATTGTCAGAATTTGACTCTCCTGTATGATCCGTTGGTAGGTAATCTTCAAATAATAATTAGGCTGCCACTGTCGACGAGTGCAGATGCCTGCACATACTTTTGTGCCTCAATTTGAGCCGTTTCCATTGTTCGAGAAATGTTGGTGGCCATTTGGAGGGTCAAGTATTTCTGCTCCAGAAGCTTTTGTTTGATCTGATGATCATTAAGACCAGCTATGAAGGCTTCTTTGATTGCTTCATCTGCGTAGACTTAAGCCGATACTTCTTAAAAGTCAGTCCTTAGATAGGATGTTGAGCTGGCGAATATAGTCACTAATGATTTCGTCACTCCCTCGTTTTCTAGTGGATAGGCGATGTCGGGCATGGATGATATTCGGTGGCTTGAGAAATGTAGTTGTCAGAATGACTCTAGCTTCCTTATACGTATTGCACTCTGCAATGAGTTCATAGACATCCGTTGAGATGTAGTTGATCAGTAAGTGCAGCTTGTTAGGAGGGTGAGCGGCATTGGAGGCCGACATCTCGTCCATACAGTTCTGGAATGACCGTTGCCAGTGCTTCCACTCGACAGGTGTCGTTACAGGTTTGCCTTCAAACTTACTTGGGCGAAGCATCGAGTCCATTGAGAACAATTCAACGAATAAAGTGTTGTAGAAGAATGTAACATGTCTACCTTCTTGCGATAAGAAGGTAGATATGTTGAAGTTCCATCTCCTTACTAGATGCTTTTTCATCTAGTAATAATTATATTTTTCATCCTGATCCGATTAGAGTTTTAACAAACAGTATCACTTCATTTGAAAGTTCGTTAGAATTATTTCAGTCCAATTTACTGTTATCCGCCAACTTAAGGGGATCATAACGAGATAAATATCAGTTAAAACGTAAACAATGTCTTCTGACAACAACATAATTAAATTTTCATCACTAAACAATCTCTTAAGAATAAAGCAAGATATTTGTTGTGTTAAGAATATATTTGCCAGCATACTTAAAAAATATCAATGATCTGAATCCCGGAGCTATCAATCAATTCCACGTAGGTACCAAAATAGCAAATGGTAAGCCAAGGCTTCTCAAAGTCTTGTTCTCCAATTTAGCAATTTGATCAGCCATTCTCAATAGCTCTTATTTACTGAAGGGAACAAGTCTTCTTTTGCTTTCTAATCTGCTCTACAAGAATATATGGAGTCTTCGTTTGCTCTCCGATCTGCTTCACGAAGATAGACGGAAACTTCAAGAAGCAAAAATGGAATTACATTGTAGAGTTGCATCTGGTGAAACAGATTAAACCATTAAAAATTTCAAATAGTGCGATGCATGGTGTTGAGACGGTTTACATTTTTTCATCTCACAGCATCACAGGAGGGTATAGATCTTAGCAAACTTTGTGCCGTTTCATTGGACCAAGTTGCTCGATGACTGATCAACTGTTTGAATTCTTTAGCCTCCACAGTTCGTAGACTTCTAAATCGCCTAAAGCTCCCAACTCTTTACCTGTAAAAGTCAAAATAATATACACAAATATACAAAGGCTACTGAATAAAACCGGCGAACTGTTTGACTCAGCTGACATTAACAAGGCTAATATTATTGTCCTTACCTAAACTTGGCTTAACATCTCTTTATTAATGCAGAAATCTCTCTTGACTGATATACCTTAACTCGTGTCGATCTATTCAACTGTAGAGATTGCGATGTCGTCATTTATGTAAGAACTTCTGCATATATTCAAGTTATATAGTCTTCTTGTGATAAAAACATCTTAAACAAATTCCTATGGGAACTCATATGAGTTCCCGACACTATATTTCTTCAAATCGGCACATTCTATCGCTATCCTCGTTCGCCCACATCGCCAATATACAAATCAATAGATTACAACTTCTGGAACTTTAATAACATCATCGAACTCGGCGATTTTAACATACCCTTTGTTGATTGAAATTATACTGTCCGCTGTTCGGTTGCGATGCAGAATCCCTCGAAATTCCAAATTACATTAATAATTCAAACATTTGCCAACACATAAACACATCCACTCGTTTCAGAGGATTCACTTTACCCTTATTAGATATATGTCTTAGTTCCTACCCCCAGATTGTAAATAATTGCCATTGCATACTTTTAACTCAATCCTTTATCGTTCCTCTTCGTCTTGCAACATCAATCCCCATGATTATTCGTCATTTCTTCAGACCAAAGTATCAACGTTGCTCTCTCACAACCCCGTCTCCATTTCATCTTAATGCAACTCCCCTCGACTTATCCTTCCGGAACTTTTTCATAATCTCCCTATCACAATTGCCAATGTCTCAACTGTTCTCATGTCCTTACCCAACAAAACCTCACCTGCCGATCCCTGCCTACCCCCATACATAAATCCATATGCTTATCGATATCCCCTGTCCTCACCACCTTGTTTAACTCGTCCATCCACAGTCGAATATTTACTTTACACTGGAAATCCGCCATCGTTCGTCCCCTCAATAAGAAACAGTTGTTTGACTCCTCACTACCGTCTAACTATCGCCCGATTTCACTCCTTCCTACTCTTTCCAAGCTCTTAGAGCGACTTATCTTAATATAGATCAACGTTTATATCTCTTCATCCAATCTGTACCCTCCTTTCCAATCCGCTTTCCGCTCTAATCACTTCACAGAAATCGCATGCATAAAAGTTTACAACAACCTACTCATTTCTCGTAACAAGGCTCTCTCTCTATATAGTGCTCTCATCTCCCTTGACCTCTCCTTCGCCTTCGAAAACGAGATTGCCAAAGATAAGTAGAATTGTAGAATTTATTATTACATTATCATATTCATAACATGTACGCATAACATGTATCATCTACGAACGATATTCATCATTGAACGAAAGATATATTCATCAACGAATGAATTAACAATGTCTAAGCAGAAGAAGAATACCACTTTCGTTTAAGAAACACACGATATTGGGCAAAAATCTGCAATCAAACAAAAACATGATTTTATTACTTCTCGAAATTGGCTGTGACTCAGCGGATTGTGAAATATGGACAATTGTGAATGCCTCTAAGTCTACAAGAAGTAAAATTAAAACGACGCCGTTTTATGTGGTTTCTGCACGGCTGATAAATTAGCATTACTATTCAAAGTCAACTCAATGGATAGGCCAATCTGTACATCAATATCGAAAAATGTGATTTAACCAGTATTGGCGCCTTTTATCCAAAACAACCAGTTTCATGATTTGTCTGCAGAATTGAATACGCCCGCTAGTTCTGTTTGGATACAGTTGTATCTTCACTCTCCCATTGTTTCTGCAAACTCTCGCATAAGCATATATCAACATCCAACACGTCAACTCAAACTGCCCCGTCATTTCCAATGTCATTTCTCAACCCACCGACCATGTCACCATATACACATCTCATCCAATGTCATATTCAATCCCCGACACCCCCCGTCCCGTCCCTCCTGTCTCCTTAATCAATAACCTACATCCATCAATCAAAATCACCTCCACCAACCTCCACGACCCTTCCGCTCATAACCTTTCCTCACATCGCTCGACACTCTCTTTATTATCATTGTACTCTATGACTCCCGTCGTCAAACCTACTCCCTTCATATCATCAACTGCCAGCTTTCCTATCGTGATCTCATCCACTCACGTCACTCGTTTTCTTTTACGGAAAAGCTTTCCTTCTCGTGATCGTTGCGTCATCGTCACATATCACTCCTTCTGCCTTCTTATCTCCACAAGCACGTCTCGACCACGATGTTTCCGCCTTCAGATCCATCCTATCGTCTCTTGTTTTTGCGGATACACCATCCTTTTTTAACGACATCTCTCATGTCACATTCATCCACAAAAACAAATCTTCTCAATCTAATCATTCTCAGCCCGTCTTATGAAAATTGTTTTCAAGCATCGCTCTCACGCCTCCTCTGTCCTCTCTCAACGATTTAAACTCATGTCATCTTCAACCACTCGAATTTTACCTAACCGTACCCCTCCGAAATCGCTCAACTATCTTCTGCCCGCATCGAAAAACGCCGTCGCGAGGAAAACGGCTAAACATCTATCTCACTCCGAAACATAGACGGAAATTTTCAAGTTGTTCACACCAGCCGCAAAATTCGATAGCGTTCCATATATTCTATGTGTCTTCTCCGCTAGACCCTTTCACCACCACACACGGATTCCGCCTCAGCCTTCTCAACACCAGATCTATTTTCAATAAATCTGATCTTATCCACAACCTATTCACCAAGCAATCCATCAATCTCTTCTGCCTCACTGAATCCTGGCACTCAGATTCCGACGACCTCTTCATTTGCCGTCTGCTCTCTGCCGGTTGCTCACTAGTAGAATCCGCCCGCTCCCTCAGCTCACACAATTCTAAATTCTCTAATCATGGCGGCATTGTCGCATTCGCCCGTCACCCCCGCGTCCCTACGCAAAATCACTCCACATCTCAGTCCTTGCTCTTCTAAATTGCTCATTTGTTGTTCTTCTAGCCCGATCATTCTTGATCTCGCCATTGTATACTGTAAGGATTCATCAGTTCCCACCTCCTTCCTTCTTACCAAACTCGCTGACCTCCTTGCTAATTGTTCTTTGTCATCCATAACTTCACTCGTTCGTTGGCGACTTCAACATCTGCATCAACCGCTACTCTTTTACCGATTCCATCCGGTTCAACATATCCTTAGCGGGGCACTCGACATCATCACTGTCGCCGATCGCTTTGCTACCAACATTTCACTGTCCATCTCCTATCCTAGTCTATCCGATCACTTTACCGTGCCCCTTGATCTCACTTCCAACCACTCCCCGCTTCACACACCTACCATCCTACGTCGCCCTTGGAGAAATCTTGACCTCCCCCTTATCCGATCCGCCTTATTTAAATCGTTTCTATCTTCTCCCACAATAATATTATCTTATTCTCACAATCTTAACTTTAAACTTAAATCGTTTTTTGCAATTATTCGTTTTTTTTCATGGTAATCTAACTTGTAACTGATAAACTAAAACAAATAAGAGCAACCGTATTTTGATATTAAATAACCTTTTTACAATGAATCAAACAGACACCTAAAAAGTTTGAGAGATTAATATACACACTTATTCCTGTCAGTTCCAGATTATTCCTGTCAGTTCCAGATTATTCCTGTCAGTTCCAGACTATTCCTGTCAGTTCCAGATTATTCCTGTCAGTTCCAGATTATTCCTGTCAGTTCCAGATTATTCCTGTCAGTTCCATATTATTCCTGTCAGTTCCAGATTATTCCTGTCAGTTCCAGATTATTCCTGTCAGTTCCAGATTATTCCTGTCAGTTCCGCTAGCTACGCTCGCGGATTAAGCTCAATCTATCGATAAAAGGTCATGCCTAAAAAAGCGCGATCTCAGATCCCTGTTCCTGATCAAGAATCTTCCACATCGGAATGCAATGATGGTTATACCAGCTTTGAAATTGGAAGTGATTCCAAAGATTGTGATGTATGGACACTTGTTCGTGTTAAAATATCCGACCACTCGGTGTATAAACATAAACATTTCACTTGCGGTTTTTGTACATCAGTACGACTACTACAGTTATCCTGCTCCTCTAATCCTGTATCACACATGACTACTCAGACCAATGCTGTTTTAGATGTTTCCCTCGCATCAACACCTGACTTCGCATCTTATAATCCCATTATTGAACCTACTCTCTCACACACTCCTCGTTCAACTACGTACAAAACTTCCATTAATCTTTCTCATTCTAACAATGCTAACGGTAAAGCATTTCATCTCGTACCTCCTCTTTCCTATTTCTCCCCCAATCTAAATAAATCTCAAACTTCTCTATTCTCTTCACGTACTACTTACTCGACCGCCCCAGTATCACTTCTCAATAATTTACATCCTTCCATCAAAATCATTTCCAGCAACATTTCCGATAAAATAATTTAACACTCCATTCCTGTCACCCATGCCCCAACCTATCTTAATTCTCCTTACTCTACCGCCCACATAACACTTCCAAATAATTTACATCCTTCGTTTAAAATCATCTCCAGTCACATCTCTGATCAACCGATTCAACACCCCGCTCCTGTCACACTTGTTCCAACCAATATTAATTCTCTATCAAGCACCCCTGTCATTTCCACTGGTATCTACTCATCTGCCTCGACTCCTACCAGCTCTGTCCGTCCACCACTTCCACGAAATCGTTTTCCTTCGCGCGATCGCTGTATAATCATATCAAACTTAAAGCTTTCCGAATCTGCTTCTCCACAATCTCGCCTCGATGATGATGTATCTGCTTACAGGTCTATCCTAGAACCATTCTTCCTGATGATAACCCATCCCTCTTCAAAAATATCGATCCTGTATCCTTTATTCGTTTAAACAAATCCACTAAATCCAATCATCTCAGTCCTCCACTCTTAAAAATCGTTTTCCGACATAGTTAACATGCCTCTTCTGTACTCTCCCAACGTTTTAAACTTATTACCACTTCATCTACTTGCCGTATACTTCCTACCGCTCCCCTTCTGATATTGCCCAGCTCAATTTAGCTCGCATTGAGAAACATCGACGTGAAACAAACGGCGAGTCATCCTTATCTATACGTCAAATCAACGGAAATTTTCACGTTGTACACACAAAGCCGAAAATTCTGTGGCGTCCCATCTCTCCCCCTTGTCCTCTTCGCTAGACAATCTCGCTCCTAAGCATACTTTTCGTCTTAGTCTATTCAACACTCGCTCCATTCTTCATAAAGCTGATATGCTTCTCGATATCTTCGATCAGTTATCTATCGATATGCTCTGCATTACCGAATCCTGGCACTCTGACTCCGACGATCTTGCTATTCGTCGTCTATGTCGCTCTGGTTGTTCTCTAGTTGAATCAGCTCGTCAAATTGCATCTCATATATCTACTGCTTCTAACCATGGCGGTATAGTTGCCATTGCTCGTCACCCAATGTCTTTACGTAAAATCAACGTTAACATTCGTTACACTTCGTTCGAATTACTCATGCAGATTATCAACGCCTTTCCCTTTGGAACTTGTGATTGTATACCGTCCAGGTTCAGTTGCCTCATCACGTATCTTCTTTAACGACCTTGCAGATCTAATGTCTCACTGTTCATTGTCTTATACTCCTTCTTTTGTTCTCGGTGACTTTAACATTCGTCTTGATTGCCATGCTGCTCTGACTCTATCACTTTAACTAATCTTTTTTCTGATTTTAACTATAAATTACTTTCAACAAGCCCAACTCATATTCTCAGCGGTGCTCTCGACATCATTGCTGTTCCTAACTGCTTCAATGACTATACCTCCTTGTCAATTACTGATCCTGGTTTGTCCGATCATTTCCTTGTCACTCTTACTCTTACTCGTCCCCATCCTCCTTCTCCGCCTTTACCATTATCTACACAAAGTCGACCCTGGAAGCTTCTCGATATCCCTATTCTCTGCACAGCCTTACTCAATTCTTTACTCTTTTCACTTCCTCTTAACTATTTCTCTCCCGATGATCTCTGCATTCTGTTTGATTCTGAACTTACGTCGATCCTCAATAACCTTCTGCCTAGTCGACTTCGACGTTCCCAGCGCTTGCGCCATGCTCCCTGGTTCGATTCTGAATGTAGTCTTTCTAAGCGTCGACTCCTTCACTCTTTTCGTATGTATAAACGCTTTCTTAAACATTCTCCCAACTCACTCCCTCCAAATCTTCGTGATTCCTACTTTTCTCACGCCGTTCATATCTCATTCTTATACGTACTAAACGTACTCTCTTTTGGCCAAATCAACTCGAATCATCTTCCAACTCTAAATCTCATTGGAAAATCTTAAACTCAATTCTTTCACGATCATCTACTTCTTGATGATCGAGGGGTACAAGGGGGCTACTATCCATAGCCCCCTTGTACCCACTCTTATCATCTTTCTTCCCTTCGCCTTTTTCTGAATCCTGATAAATCCAAAATTATGTGGATCCTACCTCAACGCCTCGGCTTCGAACCTCCATCCGTATCATTAAATTCTACAATTCTTCCTATCGTTGATAATCTCGTTTTCCTAGGCTTCCATTTTGACAACCGACTTTCACTTAAACCTTTCGTTAGAGATAAAGTACGCTCATCTACCTTGATACTCCGCAACCTCCGTCAAGTTCGTAGATTGATCGATTTCCCTTCTTGTATGACTCTCATATCATCTCTCCTTTTTTCTAGACTCGATTATTGTCTTAGTCTATTTTCCAACTCACCTAAATCCACTCTTCTTCCCCTACAACGCATCGTCAACGCAGCTGTCCGAATTCTCCTCCGTCTTCGTCGTTTTGATCATACATCCTACCATCTTGCTTCTCTCGATTTGCCAACAATTTATTGTCGTGTTCAAATTCGTCTTCTTATCGTTGCTTTCCGCCTTGTAACTCTTCATACCCCTTCATTTCTCAATCTTCCTTTTCTTGATAATTCTCGTCCTCTTTACTGTTCCTTACGTTCCTGTAATTCCCTTCTTTTACATGTCTCAAACTACTCTACCTCCTTTGGACTCCGCTCCTTCATTGTGGCTGCTCCTTTATCGTGGAACCATCTGCCCATTCATATATGCTAATCAATTTCCTTGCCGTGCTTCAAACGACAAATCCGATCCCATTTTAACAATTTATCCTGCTTGACTTTTTCATTTTTGTTTGTGGACTTGTAAGCGTACAGCTTGTACGCATTTGCCACATTAAATAAATTTGTATTATTATTAAATAGATAAATTTATTAGACGCATCGCTCGGTTACAATCAATGAATTCGACCACAAACTCGTATGCGAACTGTATTTGCCGACTAAAACGCATCGTTGGTATTGCTCTATGTCGATCTGCTTCCATGTGCCTTCGGGGCTTTCGTTCTTCCCGAAATCGACCTGCCAATAATCCTGACCACACCTAACCACACGGTATATTTCCAACGACGATTTAGTTTTCAATTTTATGACTATTGAAGATGTATGTAATTTCCTTTACTGTAAAAAAAATTATTTATTAAAAAAATTAAATAGATAAATCATCCTTTTTTAAACTGTTTGGAATTAATTGTTTATTCATGAATCATCCAAATACCTAATTTTCTCAAATTGGAATCATTTGCTAGTGGCATTTATTAAATCTGTAATAAATTTGATGTTCATCGTTTCAATTTTAAATTTCATTATTCCTAGGGCAAGGTGCTAAATATAGCTTAGAGAGCTATTTATATTTGTTTCATTTTAAGTATAAATTGATTGAATGAGTATTTATTAAACAATTTTTTATTGCCTTAGGCTTGACGTTATATACTATCTTTTAATTCATATATTGACAACTTTTTAAACAATTGAATTTCTTTACTATAGAGTAACCGATTACATTTTAATTAGATGTTGAATCAAACATGCTACAACGATATCATTAACACTGTTGCCCAACAATTGATACTGTGTACGAGTTGAGATTGTATCTGGAAATCGAAAATACTTTGGAAAACCCATTGAATGTTTGCACTTCTCGTGGGGTAAAAAATCTCAATACATCTTTACTGGAAGATTTCTCTTTGTAAACAGATCCGACCTTCAGAAACTTGCCATAACCCTTGGTGAAACAACTGCTTCGACGAGAATTACGATCAGTGAGCATCTCGTGAGCTAGCATACATTAACTGTTTGTCATCAAGAACGAACTCGGAACTAAAGGAAGAATGTAAAACGCCTTTTAAGATGAGGTTCAATAAGTACCATAGTTCCATTACTACAATTCCGGTAATCTGTAGATATACAATTATTAGTCCATTGATCCATCCTCATATTCGATATTTGTTCAAGTAATTTTATTGCAAAATCCTTCCAATCACAAGGAATAAATTTCTGTATATATAAGTTATCATCTGGTGCATTAACTTTTAAAAAATCACAAGAATTGTCACAAATGTTGTCTGTTGATATTGGCCCGGAAGAATTGAGTGAAGCTAACAGATAGTAGCGTAATCGTGAATTAGGAATGCCAATTTGAATAGGTGAGATGATAAATTGCTCTAGTTTGTAATTTCTACTAGAAAAAAGCTTCAATAGCTCTTTGCAACTAAATGAATGTTCAAAATTGCAAACATTTTCCAGCATAATATATTTAGGTAAGGATCCCATCGACTTTAATGTTTCAATTATAATATTAAGCGCGCTTGAACGGGAATCTTTCTCATGATACTGGTTTCCTAATCTCGTAAATGGCTGACAAGGAGGGGACATCAGTAGTATATCACACTGCTGTAAAAGCGAGAGTAATGTCGACTGAAACTTTTCGTCAATAGCACATTGAATAACATTATGCATTGGAAAATTATAATTGTACACAGAATTCGCACAATCGTTGACATCAACTGCTGCCAAGTTTGTAAATTTAATTGATGTGTATGGCAAGGCTTGAGCAAACCCACCAATGCCACTGAACAGTTCTAATACTTTCAGTGAATTATCAACTATAATTTCCAGCTTTAATGATTTGAGCTGCTTGCTGGCCTTCATTTCCTCCTCGGCCTGTTTGCGGTTTCTGTCGTGTGGAAGAAGTTTATCGGTGATAAACTTCTTAAAAGTTTATCTTAAAAGTTTATCTTAAAAGTTTATAAACTTCTTAAAGTTTATAGGCGATAACTTTTTGAACAGATGAAATTGTAAAATAGTTCAATAAGTATATCTCGACCATGGATATGTACATGCAAGGTTACACATTTCCTTTTGCGGTATCATTCACAAAAATTGGGTACATCGATTAGACGGTAAATTAGAGTGTACCCAGGTGCTATTACTAAATCAGTGTTTTGATACACTCTGAGTATTAGATGGTATGGACAAAGTGAGCTTGTGCATACTTCTGAAATTCCCAGACGCTCGTCAGATGGTTCGAGCCAAGTGGACTCGTATCTACTTCTGAAATTCTCAGACGCTTCACCAGATGGTTTGAGCAAAGTGGGCTCGTATCTACTTCTGAAATTCTCAGACGCATTCGTATGGTCTACATTACTGACTGCTACGTCGCCCTTGGAGAAATCTTGACCTCCCCCTTCTCCGATCCGCCTTACTTAAATCGCTTCTATCTTCTCCCACAATAATATCATCTTATTCTCACAATCTTGCCTTTCTTTTCGACTTTGAACTCACATCCACTCTTGATCTTATCTTGCCCTTCAAGTCTAATCATCAACGTCGCTTGCACCGTGCCCCATGGTTTGACATTCAATGTCTACTCTCAAAACGCTCTCATGCGCAATTTTAAAAACATAATAGCTGATATTTGTATGCAACAATTTGGTATTAGTGGAGCTCAGCAGCTACTTATTCAATTCCTACATTTCACGTTTTCGGTTCAATGTTATCTTTTGATCTTTCGACTCGTCTACTACCGTTAGATTTTCGTTAAAGTAACTATTATTTTTTACTATAAACATTATTATTGGATTCTGCTTGAATCCTGCTTTGAATATCATGAAAAAAGGTAGATAAACAAATATACGGAGAGGGTAGATAGCGTCAAATGAGCGTCATTTGTTCCATTAATATTTTAGTTTTTGGGAAGATTTGGGACCGATTCATCGATTTTATTGAAAAGAATTTAGTATTGTAAAAAATATTATAAAAAATATTATTGCTACTATAGACCATCTGAAGAGATCAAACACTAGAGGTTTTATTCGAATTAATTTACAATATGTAAATATTATAATATGGAAATAGTTTAACAAATAGTTCAAATAAAGGAATGATTATGACAGAACCTCGCCTTAGGACTTACTCTATATCTGTCCTTTCTTGCTTGGTGACCAGGAAAGAAGCCTGAATAGCCCGAGTCGAACGATTGAGAATCTTTGATTTATTTGTACAGTCGCGACGACAGTAGGTTCACCAACAAACTTCTTTTGTTCGTCCGTTACAGTGCCCCGCAATGAGACGAAGTTCAGCAGCTTCTGACGCCAGTGATTCCATTCGTCCTGGGCATCGGGTGCATCCGGATGAGGTTGAATTGTTGCGGAATTATAAGTTTGTCCATCGATACAATTAATTCGAATAAATTGAAGAGATCGAACACTAGAGGTTTTATTCGAATTAATCTACAATATGTAAATATTATAATATGTAAATAGTTTAACAAATAGTTCAACTAAAGGAATGATTATGACATTTTTCCTCCGTCATGTATTCATTGAGGTATCTAGGAAGTTTTCTCGCTCGAATTCCTCGTCGCAAGATATATGTGTTTTCCTTTTCAACGGGAATGCTCGCTAGTTTCCTGTTCTTGCATCGTATCGGTATCATGATGATTCGGTTTCCTAGGACTGCTTAAGTCGGGACTTTGCTGTGGCAGGTCCTGAATTTCTCAATGTTGCTCAGGTATGAAGTTGTTTTCAGGGTCATGCTCATTCGTTGGGTACCTTGCCAATCGTTTCGTTGACACGTTCACTTCTTCTCCAGTTAGTTTCCGAACTGTAGCATAGTGTCCATTTGATTGAACGATTTCGACTTGTGAGAATGTCGGGTACGATTTGGCGCTTGGGTTTTGTCGAAGAAGAACATTTTCACCGTTGACCAACCAGACGGGGACGTTGTAACAGTTTTTTGAATTTCGCTTGAATGAGAACAGGTGTTGGTGAGGTGTCTCACCAGTCGATGTACATAACAAGAAACGCAAAGACGATAGTACTCGTGGCAATACGAGTTCCCATTCACTCGTTGGTTTCTTAATTGTTTTAAGAGCGAGTAGAATAGTCTTCCACACAATTCCGACAAAGCGCTCAGCTTGGCCATTGCCGCGAGGGTTATAGCTAGAACTTCTAGTGCAGCTTATTCCTCGAGCGTTTAAATACGTTTTAAACTCATTTGATTGGAAACATTAGGCTTGATCACTGTGCACGCTAGCCGGGTACCCGAAAACACTGAATATTTGATTGAGGGAAGTGATAACAGATGCCGAAGATGTATCTCTACATGGAATTCCAAAGGGGAAACGTGAATATTCATCGACCACACAAAGGATGTATTTGTTATTTGTAGTGGACGCCAAGGGCCCATTAAAGTCGATGCTTAGTCGCTCGAACTGTTGCGTTGCCTTGAGGACATGCGCTGTTTCCGGTTTGCCATATTGTGGTTTCAACTCAGCGCATATTTTACAAGATGAGACTATGTCGGTTACGTCCTTTTTGTCGTAGGGGAGTTCGTGAGCACGTACGTAATGAAACAGTCGTGTAATTCCCGGATGACACAGTGACTCATGTAGGCATTTGAAGTCATTTGTCGTTTTGCAAGAACAAGTTATCCTTGACATGGCGTCTGCAGCTTGATTGTTTTTGCCCGGTCGATATTCAATTTCGAAATTGTACGGCGCTAATTCGATTCGCCATCGAGCAATCTTGTCGCTTTTAATACGATTTAACTGTTTTTGGTCGAACATAAACGACACAGATCGTTGGTCGGTAATCACCACGAAATGTCGTCTCAACAGGAAATGTTTCCAGTGTTTTAAGGCTTCTACAATAGCAAAAGCCTCATTCTCTACACTTGATTGTCGTAGTGCCGTTTTGGGCAGGGATTTGGAAAAAATGCGATTGGTTGATTGACTTGACTGAGCACAGCGCCGATTGATGAGTAAGATGCATCAGTTTCAACGGTTAATGGAAGAGTAGGATCGTAAGCACAGAGGAATGATTTTGAAATTTCCGTCTCGATTTCCTCAATCTGTTTGACGACGGTACGTTCAAGGGGGAAGCATTTCGATTCAACTAATGGACGTATCTTTGTCGAGAAAAAATGAATCCATCTAGAATAGTATGCGAGCATTCCAAGCAGTCTTTTCAGTGATGCTTGAT
This sequence comes from Pomphorhynchus laevis, assembly GCA_012934845.2. Lineage (NCBI taxonomy): Eukaryota > Metazoa > Acanthocephala > Palaeacanthocephala > Echinorhynchida > Pomphorhynchidae > Pomphorhynchus > Pomphorhynchus laevis. The sequence continues at coordinate 36,571 of WNNJ02003400.1, read as the reverse complement.
CGTTAGGAGTTGGGTAGGAAAAATAGGCTTGATTCTCTGGATGTCAGGCTTAATACATCCATGTTGTATATTGTAGCCAAGCAAGTTTAGTTGCGTTTTGCTCAAACGTGACTTTTCGGAAGCGAATTTGATATTCAGTCGGTTGGCAACACTCATTAGGCGACTTAGTCTGTTGCCGCGTTCCTTGACGTCTTTACCGCATACGGTTATGTCGTCCATATACGCAAAAACTTCTTCGAGTTTATTATCGTCAATCAATTTGTTTATTAAACGCTGAAAAACGGAAACGGCGTTTGTGAGTCCGAATGGAATTCGTTGAAACTCATACAGACGACCTGAGGCTTCGAATGCCGTATATTGCCTATCTTCCTCGAGCAAAGGGATTTGATAGTACGCACTAGTTAGATCGAGTGTGGAAAATACAACATGTGTTGCTATTTTCGAGATTAGACTGTCGATGTTAGGCAAAGGGTACGCGTCCAGTGTCGTATAGCGATTAATGGTCTGGGAATAGTCGACAACCATTCTTCGTTTGCCATTTCGATTTGTAACGACGATAACTTGCGAACGCCAGGGTGATCTACTTTCGCGGATGACGCCGGACTTTAGCAGTTTTGCAATTTTGTTTCGTGTAAATTCGGCATTTGGTTGTGTTTGTCTTCTCGATTTTGTGACGACAGGAATAAGGTCTCTGGGTAGGTTTGGAAATAGTGTTAGTGGTTGAATGTTAATAACAGATGCAGGTGTTACACTTGCAAGTGTTAATCCAGACAGATTTCCTCCAACAGGGAATGTAATCGATCCATGCCTCTCATAAATTCTCTACCCAGTATGGCTTCGAAGCATAAAGACGATAGCATTGAAAAGCGGCAGTGCTGATAGGTCTTATTTTCCAGTCTTATATCTACTGTACACTGCTTTGTAATCGTGGCCTGGGAAGACGATAAAGCCATATAGACAGTTTTGCGACAAGAGGACAGTTGTAGTTTTAATGTTCGTGCAATTTTTGAATCTATGAAGTTGTTTGAGCTTCCGGTATCGAGTAGACAATTAAGTCGTTGGCCATTGATAGTGATATGAGTGGTTAAAGTCCGTTCTTCGGAATTTGATTGGGACAAGAGACACAACGCTGAAGCCGTCGATGCAGAATATTTTCCTTTAGATTTGCATACCTTTGCGAAGTGACCCAGTTTCGAACAATTGTTGCACGTGACAGTACGGGCAGGACATTTAGTACGAGGATGGCAACGGTTACCACAAAAATAGCGAAACTTAATGACTTTGTTACGCAATGCTGCGTTGATCGATTGCTCGTCCAGAGCGTCGGAAATATTTGTCTCATTTTTGTTGCCTCCAGAAATAGTTGCCAGCATTGTTGTCTCATCGTTTGAATTGAAGATTGCCGCTTGCTGTTGGGCAGCCTCTAGAGATGTAGTCATCAAAACGATTTCATCGAAATTTGTTTTGTTTGATTCTAATATTCTCTCACGAATATAGGAATTGAGAAGTCCCTGGAAAAGGGCGTCGATTATATGGCTTCGACGATTGGTGTCAGCGTCGACGTTTTCAAAATTACACTTGTCGGACAAATCCTCGAGTTTTCTAACGAACTGCGGAATAGTTAGAGTTTTGTCTTGTCGACACGTGTGCGATTGAAGTCGAGTGAAAACTGTATTTAATGGTTTGCGGAACTTTTCGTCAAGGATGGCAAGTGCCGAGTCGAGCGATTGAGAATCTTTGATTAATTTGTACAGTCGCGACGACAGTAGGTTCACCAATACAAACTTCTTTTGTTCGTCCGTTACAGTGCCCTGCAATGAGACGAAGTTCAGCAGATTCTGACGCCAGTGATTCCATTCGTCCTGGACTTCGGGTGCATCCGGATCGAGGTTGAATTGTTGCGGAATTATAAGTTTGTCAATCGATACAATTAATTCGAATATATTTAAGAGATCGAACACTAGAGGTTTTATTCGAATTAATCTACAATATGTAAATATTATAATATGTAAATAGTTTAACAAATAGTTCAACTAAAGGAATGATTATGACACCATCAAAATAACGATCAGCCTTATACAGTGGCATCACAATAAGTAACAAGATAATATAAAAAAGTAAAAATAAGAGTCAACAAAAAATCACAAACACATTCATATTTAAAAAATAAAATTTATTTGGAGTGGCAAATGCGTACCAACGGCGCACTTACAAGTACAATAAGGGCTTATATTGTCTTTCATCTTTTTTAATGAGTTCATTAAAAGTCTTCCGATTGGTGGTCATCACAATTATTATTGGGAAGATGTTCAACAAGTGAACCACGCGACTGCTAATCACTGCGGAGGGATGAAAAGACATGTATTTCAGCGACAAGCAATGTTCATGTCCTCTTAGATTAAGTCGGGTCTTCTCAGATAAAACATCGGTGCATGAATTTCTATTGGACGAAAATATGTTGTAAGCCATGGTCCAGTCGATTTCCACGCGGCGGTACTCGATTGTTCGGATTCCTAATTTACGCATACGCTCTGCGTAGGGGACAGTGAATAGCCACGCACACGTTTGGAATTCCATCTCAAAGGTTTTATAAGAGCTCTACATTCACGTTTTGTAGTATGATATGCTGCAGGTGATGTATATGAAAGAATAGGCCGGATGTAGCTGTTGAATAGTCTAACGAAAATAGGTTCATAAACACTCTAAAAGACACGCAGTAGCATGTCAAGCTGTCGGCTTGCTCGAAATGCAACAGTTACGTTGTGAGAGGTTACTTTCAGGTCAGATGTTATCACCACACCTAAGCCAGTGAACTTATCGACTTTCTGGATCATCACTCATCCAATACAGTATTGCGTATCCGGGGAAAGTGATTTAACGATAAAAAATTTCGTGTAGTGCGTCGACGACCATTCGTGCGGTTGAAAGAGCTGATCCTATCTCAAAGAGTAGATCAGGATTAGGGGAGCTAATAACTTTTGATGTGGCACCGAAACAAAACCGGAAGAGTATTGTTACGTCCATTAAAGTTGCATATACAAAAATAAGAAGTATTCTATCTAAATTGGATGAGCTTATAATTTGGGTAACCATACATAAACTTTCGGCGTAGAACCTCCTTCCGCATCACTAAATTCTACAATTCTTCCTATCGTTGATAATCTCGTTTTCCTAGGCTTTCATTTCGACAATTACACTTAAACCTTTCTTTAGTGATAAAGTACGCTCATCTACCTTGATACTCCGGAATCTCCGTCAAGTTCGTAGATTGATCGATTTCCCTTCTTGTATGACTCTCATATCTTCTCTTCTTTTCTCAAGACTTGATTACTGTCTTAGTCTATTTTCCAACTCACCTAAATCCACTCTTCTTCCTTTACAACGCATCATCAACGCTGCCGTCCGTGTTCTCCTCCGTCTTCGTCGTTTTGATCATACATCCCACTATCTTGTTTCTCTTGATTGGCCTACCATTTATTGTCGTGTTCAAATTCGTCTTCTTATCATTGCTTTTCGCCTTATAACTTCTCATACCCCTTCATTTCTCAACCTTCCTTTTCTCGACAATTCTCGTGCTGTGTATTGTGCTCTGCGTTCCCGTAATTCCCTTCTTTTACATGTCCCAATCTACTCTACCTCTTTTGGCTTCCGCTCCTTCGTTGTGGCTGCTCCTCTCTTGTGGAATCAACTGCCTATTCATATTCGCCAATCAACATCTATGCCGTACTTCAAACGCCAAATCCAATTTTATTTTAACAATTAACTAATTACCTGTGACCTTTGATGTTCTTTTTTTTGTTTGTTAGTGGTCATGTAAGCGTGCATTTTGCACGCATTTGCCACGTTAAATAAATTATTGTATTATCATTATTATTATAAACTGGTGATTCTGGCTCTGACGGAGAGTTGGTTGCATGACGACATATCGGACTGTGTGATGAGTATTCCAGGTTATAGCTTATACCGAGACGATAAAGTTTATGGAATATGCGGAGGAGTCTCTCTTTATGTCAAAACAAATTTACTGATTAATTCGGTAGTAAAATTTGTAAATGTAGTAGAAACATGCGAGTTTCTGTAAGTCGAATTATTGCATCCAGAAGGTCTTTTGAGAATTTGTGTGGTACCGGTCTCTACTAACTTTCGTGTTGGACGATAAATTCGTTCGCGTACTAAAGAAAAGCTCAAAACAGTAAGAATACCTACTAGTCGGCGACTATGATATTTCATCTGCTGATAATGAAAGGCGTTATATACTAGCTAACGACATTTTCAAACCTGATATATACTTGTGGAATTTTTTTACAAATGACCTTATGCTAGAGCAACATGTACAATCATCTACCAGGTTCATGACTAATCAGGAATCCCATTTTGATATGATATTTTTTAAATTGATCAGGAATGTGAGTAATGTTAAATGCGGAAGTCCTGTTGGTTTGAGTGATCACTGCATGATATTGTTTGACTGCATGCATAGTTGTGTTATTTCGAAAGATAATGCTAAATCAATTATTTGGAAACGATCATGGCAAAGAACTGATGTTAATGCATTGCTTAAAGCCGCATCGGTTGCTACTTTTTCTTGGAGTAATAATAACGTTGATGAGCGGTGGCAAGTGATGCATTCGACCTTAGTAAAACTCTCGAAGGAATTCGCTCCTCTTCTACGAGTGTACAGAAGTAAGTTTTCGCCATGGTTTGATTAGGAACTAAGGTGTGCTTCAAGTCTTAGAGATTATTTTTTTTCAGCTTAGTCTCCACAACAGTTATTACAGGAAGCAGTATGCCATATGTTGCAATATAGTCAATCGCCTTAAGATAACAAAGAAAAAACTCTGAAGGTGAGATTGCTGAAAATTTTAGTAGTAATCTCAAGAGACTTTGGTCGTATGTCAGAGGAGCAAGAGTTCTACACGCGGTAATTTCTTCTTTACAAGATTGTGTTACAAATGTCACCTCACCTGACATGATAGCTGGGATGTTTACATCAACAGACAGTTTATTCCTATGAACTTGTCTATTCCTATGAGCTGTCTATTCCTATGAGCTGTCTATTTATATAAACTGTTTATTCCTATGAACTGTCATATTAAGACAGTTTATTCCTATGATGTTTGTGAGTATACAACAGTAAGTCATGTCTACAGAAATAACACTCAGAGATTGGTATTTGCTGAAGAGGTCTACGATAGGTCTAGATTACCTCTCGCATCCGCTACAGACCCTGGCGAAGTTCATCCATATCTTAAATTACTTTATCCATTGGCGTCGTTATTTGAGTTAAGCTTGTGTAGATCAATATCACTAAATATCTGAAAAACAACCTATTCTATCCCGATTTTCAAACATGGGGACATAAATAGTGCCTGTTTTTATGGTGCAATAAACCTTACTAATGTTGTTTGCAAAGTCCTTGAGAGGATATTAAACAGACGTTTATATGCTAATTTGAATTCACTAGGAATCCTGAATAGGGTACAATATGGATTTCGTCTTGGTCGCTCATTCCTCACAAACATATTATGCGCTTGTGAAGATCGGGTTGAGCATGTTGCTGAAGGTTATTGCGTTGACGCAGTATCTCTAGACTTCAGTCAAGCGTTTGATAGGATTCCGCATCGAATGTTGCTAGCTGTTGTTGATAATTACAATGTTGACACGATAATTCTTTAGTGGATTAGATATTTTCTCCATATGAGATCATTTAGAGTTAGAGTCGGAGGGTGCCTGTATTCTTCTCGTACTTATACTACGGAGTCTTTGACCAACGATGAACCTCGTTAAATTTTTCAGGACATGTTGAACCTTGTTCATCGTTGGTCCATAACAACAGGAATTAGTTTAAATACAAAAATGTGATTGTATGAGGTTTGGTTGTAGCAACGTGTCATAAATATTATCTCGGTGACGAGATCATTACGAATACTGCTACCACCAAAGATCCTGGTATAATGATGCAGACCAATTTAAAGACACACGCGAACACCGATATAATTTGTAAAAAATCTCGGAAAGTGTGTTATATGATAAAAAAGAACTGTTTTAGAAAGTTAACACCGTCTTGTGCTGTGTATTTGTACAATGCGCTGGTGAGACATGTGATTAAATGTTTCTCCGACGATCTTTCTTTGTACATTTTTAAAAAATTCCAAAAATGGTAGTTTCGAGTTACGGATAATGCCCATCTCATTTACTACTTTCACATTGAGCGATCAACGCATGGAATAGTATTTCTGATGACATCGTTGACCTATCCTATGCTAAATCATTCGAAGTACAACTTATGCGTTGGATGAGTTGTAAACGTACTTCTTTGCTGGGAAACTACCCGTGGCGTTAATCGTTTCTATGACTAATGTGTATTTATATCTTATCTTTTTATTTTTAATGATTTTTTTCTGTGAAGTTATCTATGAGAGGTCAAAACAGCCATCTGGCTATAGACCCGAAGTATAAATAATAAAGAAATTCACTTTAAGAAACTGGACATTTCAGTTTATGTGAATAAAATACTTAAAGTAATTTAAGCACACTTTAAAAAATATTGTAGGGTAATCGAAATTAATACTGGTATAAAATACTATTTCAGTATTAATTCTACAAAAGAATTTTTAGAACAGACAAAAGGAATAAATTTTCAAAATATAAATACGTACGATTTTAGTACGCTTTATACAAATCTAGATTTAGTAGATATTAAAGAAGCGTTAGTAAAATTAATTAATCTTATATTCGGAAAAAGATATACATATATATGTTATAATAATTATAACGCCTATCTAACAAAAATTAAACCATCAAGTAAATATAAATATATGGATAAAATTGAATTATTAGAATACTTAAGTATTTTGATAAATCAAAATTATTTAAAAGTAGGGACATGTATATTTAGACAAGTAAAATGTGTTCCAATGGGAGGTAATAGTAGCCCAATTATAGTTCACTTGTTTTTAAGCTTTATAGAATATGAATTTGTTCATAACGATGATAAAAAATATTGTAGGTAATCGAAATTAATATTAATATAAAACACTATTTCAGTATTAATTCTACAAAAGAATTTGTAGAACACACAAAAGGAATAAATTTCAAAATATAAATACATACGATTTTAGTACGTTTTATACGAATCTAGATTTAGCAGATATTAAAGATGCATTAGAAAAATTAATTAATCTTACATTTGGAAAAAGATATACATATATATGTTATAATGATTATAACGCCTATCTAACAAAAATTAAACCATCAAGTAAATATAAATATATGGATAAAATTGAATTAATAGAATTTTTAAATATTTTGATAAATCAAAAATATTTAGAAGTAGAGTAATCTATATCCAGACTGATAAAATGTGCTCAAATGGGGGAAATAGTAGTCCAATTATAACAGAGACGTATTTTTAAGCTTCTTTTAATTTGAATTCTTTTATAACTGCTTAAAAAATAAATCTAAATTATATAAAGATATGAAATGTTCTGATATATTGATAATGAATGTGTATTTAAGTCTAATAATTTTTATTCAATAAGTAAACACATTTATCCAGATCGCATTATTCATAATAAAACCAATATTAATGCTTTTATATAGTGCAACTACTGGTATAGTGCTTCAACTACTATACCAGTAGTTGAAGCACACTTCAAAAAATATTGTAGGGTAATCGAAATTAATACTGGTATAAACCACTATTTCAGTATTAATTCTACAAAAGAATTTTTAGAATAACACAAAAGGAATAAACTTTCAGAATATAAATACATACGAAATACGTAAAATTATGAAGAAAAAGAAACAGAAAAATATTTTAAAAATATTTTTATATTTTTATATTCATAAAATTTTTTCTTTATTACATAAAGAACCATTTTTGCATGCTCATTCATGCAAACCATATAATATAAAATATAATACATTAAAGAATGAAATTTTAAGAGTTACCATAATTTGTAATGATATTGGCTTTCTTCAAAATTATTTAAATAATTTATAGATACATATTTTAAACTAAGTTACTATACCACACATATTAAATATTAAACATATATTAAATATTTTCCTTAATTCACTATTTTTAATTAATTCTAGATTATGCGTACATTTAATTAATTGAATGTTCATTTATACGATTAAACAGAAAATAGTAAAATATATAAATCAGCACAATTATATTAAAAATAAACAAAAGAATGAAATTTTAAGAGTTGCCATAATTTGTAATGATATTGGTTTTCTTTAAATAATTTAAAAGATATATTTTAAATAATTTAATAATTTAATTATTTAAACGAGGTTACTATAAAATTACAATTAAACAGAAAATAAATAAATATATAAATCAACAAAATATTATTAAAAATAAATATAAACTCTTAAGCGGAAAATATTCATTTATATAAATATTCATTTATATGAATATTCATTTATATAAATATATAAATTATATATTTTTGATGATAAAAATACAATCAAACATAAAATAAAGAATCAAAGAGATAATCAAACATTGAAATATATAAATAATCCTAATATTATTAAAAATAAATTTTAACTCTTAAGCGGAAACTTTGTATGGATAATATATAAACTTTATATTATAATGATATATACAGGAAACCAAATTGAAACTACTATTAATTTATATCGTATAGATGACATTTAAATTTACAAGAAACATGTTTGCATGAGCATTCATGTAATGGTATTGATTTTCTTTTTTTTGATTCAGTCTAATAATTCTTTTCGATATATTGATGATATATGTGTATTTTTGTTCAATAAGTGACTAAATTTTTCCAGATAGCCTTATTCTTAATAAAACCAATATTAATGATAAAGAAAGTATATATCTTGATATGAACATTAAATTAACATCAATTAAAACTACTATTAATTTATATCGTAAATATGACATATTTTATGAACATATTTTTGCATGAGCATTCATGCATACCATATAATATTGAATTTAATACATTAAATAATGAAATTTTAAGAATTAACATAATATGTAATTACATTGCCTTTTTAAAATCATTTAAATAACTTAATAGATGCATATTTGAAACTAGGTTAATATAAAAATACAATCAAACAGAAAATAGTAAAATATATAAATCAACACAATATAGCGGAGGGTTTTTATGGATAATAAAAAATATATTTTGTATTAGAAAAAGGTACACTAGATAATCAAATTTCAACAGAGGAAATACGTCCTTAAGATGTACGTCCTTAGTATGTATTTGGCCTTGCTGCTTTGTTGGGTAGATGAGTTAGAGCCCGAAACCTGATAGCATAGCAGTTCTCCTGATGATCTCTAATCCTAATTCTGATACATCGTCTGTTATTAGTCAAATTATAAAAATTGACATTATTTTAAATTTCAATTTTAAATTTAACTATGATATAAATTATAAAAATCTTAAATAACAATTATTTATTATTTATAATCATTTATTATTTAATTATTAAATTTTGATTTTGCATTATAATTTTTCAATTTATAATTATATTAAATACGTAAACTCAGTTAGCTGATTCGATTTATTACATACATTGAAAATACGTCCGTAGCACATATTTGGCTCCGCTGCTACGTTGGGTCGTAGAATAGGTGCCGAAACCTGATAACCTGATTACACGATACAAATCAACAAAATATTATTAAAAATTTATTTAAACTATTAAGCGACAAAATTTTATGGACAATAAAAAATATGCTTTGTATTAGAATAAGGTACTTTAAATAATCAAATTTCATCAGAGGAACTACGTCATTGGCATGTATTTGTCCTTGCTATTATGTTGGGTCGAGGAATAAGATCAGAAACCTGATAGCATAACAGTTCCTCCTAATGACCTCTAATCTACTGACGACCTCTAATTCTTATTCTGATACAACGTATGTTATTTCTTAGTCAATTCATAAAAATGACGTTTATTTTAAATTTCAATTTTTTATTTTTATTTTTTAACTTGATTTAAATTATAGAAAATCTAAAAACAATTATTAATTTTACATGAAATCTGACAGATTTCTGTTGCGAATATTGATCTGTATAAACTCTTTTCATAGCTAATTAACCCTTATTCTGATACAACGTCTGTTATTTATTAGTCAATTCATAAAAATGACGTTTATTTTAAATTTCAATTTTTTATTTTAACTTGATTTAAATTATAAAAAATCTAAAAACAATTATTTATTTTAAAATGTAATGCATACATTATATATATGCTATATATTATATTATTACATATATGCCATATATACATTATATATTCACATCATATATCGTATGATGCGAATACCGAGTTTTGAAATTTTTTTAGCATAGCACTTCCTCCAGATGACCTCTAATTCTTATTCTGATACAACGTATGTTATTTATTAGTCAATATATAAAAATTTACTTTTATTTTAAATTACAAATTTAAATTTAATTTTATTACATTAAATCTTATAACAATTATAAATTTCATATTACAGTAACTATCTATTATCAACTTAACCTATCATAGTCTTCAATTAATCTTTGATTTATTGAGCAGATGATATCTTTAGAAAAACTTATTCTTAATTATTTATAATTATTAAATTATTTAAATTTTATTTAGTATTATTTTAAATTTATAAATAATGTCAAATATGTAGATCAGTTAGCTGATCTGATTAATAGTTTGTCTTAATTCAACAACCAGAGAACGAATTAGGGTAAAATTAGGTCTTAACCAGGTTAGAGTTTATTATATTAATTAAATTATAAAAAAACCACACTTTAATATCTCTTGGATACGTATCAAATCACATTTAAGGTATTATATAGCACTGTCGTCATATTTGGTGCTACTATGTTGGTCTTCATCGAGGTTATGTCACAGTTTTAAATCCATGGAAGTAGCATGTTGAATTTCCTAGATTGTCAGTGACTTTTGACATTTTCTTATATTCATTCTTACTGATATTATTTAGTGGAACTCATAAGAAGCTTTTGCCCCTTACTTTTTTGCTTTGTCATCATGTAAAAGTTATTGTTTTTCTGGAGTTGAAATCTATCTTGACAAGTTAAAGCATTAACCACTTAACTTCTACTACACTCGCCCTATATACCTTTTGATCTTTTGCAAGGAAGAACATTTTGCATTAATATTTAATTCCTATTTAATTCAAGCGATGTTTGGACACTTCTTACCTAAGCATTTACAATATGTATTGGAAGATACACACTTCATTTGTGGTCTCTGTACAGCTTGAGGTTTCCCCATGTAATCAATATGTAAATATTTTCGTCCGGTTAAAAGGGATGTAATTATCGGACTTTTGTTACTTGGTAGACAGAATCAGATGTCGATGCGTGACTTTGCATCGTGAATTCTACAGGTTCTGATAGTACATTGTAAATCGATATCGATACTGTTTCGGTCGTGTAGGGTTCTTCAAATAGAATTGAATCTTCGACAACATGTCATGATGGTGGAACAGCTTTTAATCATTATCGCAATGACTCAAATTATATCGATACACTGTTTTCCAAACGCAATTCCAATTCTGCATGCAAACTACAATACGGAGATAATGAATCATATCATGTCGCTAATGATTATGTGCAATCTATTCTAAGCGTTGCATTGACTGCGAGAGTGTGAACCTCGATGCTGTCCTGGAAATTTAAATGAACTTATAATTACGGAATAATGTATCCGGGTCTTGTGGTTCATTATGTGCCAATGTTGATCCTTCAGATATAATATCTAACTTAATTTATTCAATCTTTATGCAGGGGAGATGAGCATGAACGAGTTCCCTCAGGAAAAAGGTGTATATTTAACCTTAGTCAATAACTTTCTGTTATTCAAATGCATGTAGAATTGGTTGTGTTTATCATCCACGAGGTATGTGTGTTTTGATTGCCAATTTAGCTGTCTTCTGCAGTAAATAAACGATATTGACTTAACGAAGATTTTTTAATTGTACACACAATATTTAATTTTGCTTCGCCAGCTTCCAAAAACGATGCCAGGTACAATCTGAGAGTGGAGATTATTTTTCGACTGGGTAAGCATAATCATAATAGATCTCAAAGTGGCTGTAAATAGTAAGCGGTTTGTTCATTATATTGTTGATTTTAAGAAATCGTACATTTTCAGGATTCTGATTACCGTTAACGAGAGAGTTGGTGTACGCAATAGAGAACGCTTAAAATTAGCTGTTAGTGAATTAAAGTTAAGGCTTAGTACAGGAGAACCCAATCTTACTATTCGGAATTTATAGATAATACGACGCAGAGGTGGAAACAAGCTTTGTACGTTAGAAATACTTAGCAATGAATATGTAATTAATGAATATAGTCTGATATCTTCTTGTTATTTTTTAACTACTTAGAAAATTACTGTTAATCTCGTTAGATGAGTTGGACTAATTCCGTCGAACCCAGCAGCGGAGAGAGGTAGGAAATATCGAAGAGCATTAGCGACTTGATTCTGGTCTATTTGCAGTATATCGGCCTCATTTGGGAATTCTGGAACTGATGTAATGAGGGAATTTTGAGGATGCAATTATATCATATGTTCAAACACCGTACTGTTAAATGGGATTATTGTTTGAGTCCTTGCAATTAGTCGAATCGCCTTCTAAGATGCCCATCCTCGAGTTTCTGGCAAACCCGTCGTCTCAATGAGTCATTATCGTTTGAAATCCGAAGGAAATGTGAACGGGGTCTCCGAAATTTTATCTGGAGATTCACATGCCTCCTTAATCATTCAAGAGAACGATTAAAAGAACGATTTCAGAAGAATTTCAGAAAAACGATTTAATAAAAACTACTTCGAAAAAGACTAAAATTATTACGACTGATTAAACGTACTGGTTGAACCATATATATGTTTAAATACATGACCAATACGGGCAAAACGAAGTGTGTGCAGTTATCAGTCGAATTCTTGAACTACGAATCAAATCAAGTATAGTATTTTTAATCCGGATGCGATATTTAGACATCAGTAACCAGTACAATTCATCAACATTCAGATCTAAAGATGACATCATTCGTATGGGGCTATTGTGCGTCGGCTGAACTGGACTCACTACTTACCTTGATTTAAAAAACGCAAATCTATAAAGCTTGCTCACATAATGATTCTTCCGAATAAAAATACATCTATAAATAATCTACATTTTCGGGATAACGTATGTCCTAACCTGCCAATACAAAATGACCCATTACCAATAAATAATTCACCTTCTCCGCAAAAAAATCAAAACCTATTTCGCCAAGATAACATTGCACATCTATATATAAATAATTCAGCTTCTCGGAATAACATGCCCTGTTTTACCAAAACAAGATTGCGCAGCATCCATCCACTATTCATACCAAGATCAACAACTCTCTAAACAAAATAAGGATACACTCATTGTTGAGCCGACTGAAATAATCTTCTTACAAACACCATCTCAGACATCAACTCATCCGAATTACAATGTTCGAAATATGGCCTACACATTTGATCCTCTATCTCAAAGCATTAATTTCAGTGAGTGTTTGAAAAAGAGACAACGAACCACAGTAGATTTTATTCGTTAAAATCTACAATAGTTAAAAAAGTCATTACATTCTCCCGTTCCTTAATTCCAATTCCTCCTGCGTATTATTCGTCCTCTTGACGAGCGTTCGGGAATGAAGCTGAAGGCGATCATCATTCCTCTCTCTATGTCTTGCTTAAGGGGTTGATGTAGTATTTTATGTGGGCTTGGCGGATCGCTTTCTGGTTGACTTGATTTGGTTTTTCTTTCATTAGTTAGCAGTTCATTGTCGGAATTTGACTCTCCTGTATGATCCGTTGGAGGGGAATCTTCACATAATGTTGGCTTAGCGAGCTGGATGGTCTTCCATACTACTCCGTTAACTATCTCGCATTGCCCGTTTCCAATAGGATGATATGGGGTAGAATGGGAAATAGTGGTTCCGTTGCTCTAAATAAAGTCGCGTAGTTCAGTTGACATAAAGTAGCTCTCTCGCTCCGAGTGTACGGTGTCTGGTGATCCGAAAAGAGAGAACAAGTTTTGTAGGCAATTGATTACCGTCTGTGAGTAGGTATTTTCACAGGGATAGACGAACGAATAGCGTGAGTACTCGTCAACAATTACTAGCATGAATTTATCACGATCATTGGTAGGCTTTGGACCAACAAAGTCCATTGATAGACATTCAAATGGCCTTCTGGCCGAGATTAGTTGAGATTGCTGAGGTCTGTGAGATCGAGGCTTGAGTCAAGCCCAAGTGGAGCACTCTATACATGCTTTTCGGACATCGTTCCTTTCCATGAATTCCTGACCAAGGATGAGCGGTGAGCATAGCTTAGGTAGCACCAGGATCTTTAGCCCTTTATAGAGTCTATGTCCAACACGCATGCTTAAATAACAATGGCCAATGGTTGTTGACGTTTGATCAGCAGAGGTTAGATTGATTGTGCTTTTTGAGGGGTACATCCAAATATTAAGGCGATTGAGCGTATCTGATGAGATAAAGTTGCTTAGGCTGCCACTGTCGACGAGTGCAGATGTCTTGATATTACCAATTTTTACGTGTACCGAACTGTATCCATGCATTGTCAGCGGGTATAAGGTTGCTAGTGTATTCACACTTAGAGCTGAGCATTGAGTTTGCGATAATCTACACACGTGAGCAAAGTGATCACGCTTTCCACATTTGTAGCAACCGGCGTCTTTGGCCAAGCATTTGGATCGATGGTGATAGGACCTTCCACAAAATTGGCATTTCTCGGTGCTCTTTGGATCTGAACGAGTTGTTCGGAATCTGGGGGCAGCCGCACAGTCAGGAATCTCTTCGGAGGCGCTGCGGGTTGAGTTATTGGTTAGAGCAGAGAATTCGTTTGTAGAGGGATCCTGCACATACTTTTGTGCCTCAATTTGAGCCGTTTCCATTGTTCGAGAAATGTTGTTGGCCATTTCGAGGGTTAAGTATTTCTGCTCCAGAAGCTTTTGTTTGATCTGAGGATCATTAAGACCAGCTATGAAGGCTTCTTTGATTGCTTCATCTGCGTAGACTTTAGCCGATACTTCTTGAAAGTCAGTCCTTAGATAGGATGTTGAGCTGGCGAATATAGTCACTAATGATTTCGTCACTCCCTCGTTTTCTAGTGGATAGGCGATGTCGGGCATGGATGATATTCGGTGGCTTGAGAAATGTAGTTGTCAGAATGACTCTAGCTTCCTTATACGCATTGCACTCTGCAATGAGTTCATAGACATCCGTTGAGATGTACTTGATCAGTAGGTGCAGCTTGTTAGGAGGGTGAGCGGCATTGGAGGCCGACATCTCGTCCATACAGTTCTCGAATGACCGTAGCCAGTGCTTCCACTCGACAGGTGTCGTTACAGGTTTGCCTTC
The DNA here is from genome assembly GCA_012934845.2 of Pomphorhynchus laevis. Taxonomy (NCBI): domain Eukaryota; kingdom Metazoa; phylum Acanthocephala; class Palaeacanthocephala; order Echinorhynchida; family Pomphorhynchidae; genus Pomphorhynchus; species Pomphorhynchus laevis. The sequence continues at coordinate 21,146 of WNNJ02003400.1, read as the reverse complement.
AAACTTACTTGGGCGAAGCATCGAGTCCATTGAGAACAATTCAACGAATAAAGTGTTGTAGAAGAATGCAACATGTCTACCTTCTTGTGATAAGAAGGTAGATATGTTGAAGTTCTATTTTCTTACTAGATGCTTTTTCATCTAGTAATAATTATATTTTTCATCCTGATCCGATTAGAGTTTTAACAAACAGTATCACTTCATTTGAAAGTTCGTTAGAATTATTTCAGTCCAATTTACTGTTATCCGCCAACTTAAGGGGATCATAACGAGATAGATATCAGTTAAAACGTAAACAATGTCTTCTGACAACAACATAATTAAATTTTCATCACTAAACAATCTCTTAAGAATAAACAAGATATTTGTTGTGTTAAGAATATATTTGCCAGCATACTTAAAAAATATCAATGATCTGAATCCCAGAGTTATCAATGTATTCCACGTAGGTACCAAAATGGCGAATGGTAAGCCAAGGCTTCTCAAAGTCTTGTTCTCCAATTTAGCAATTTGATCAGCCATTCTCAATAGCTCTTATTTACTGAAGGGAACAAGTCTTCTTTTGCTTTCTAATCTGCCCCGAGGATATACGATGATTTCAATAAGAAAAAATTGAACTAAATCGTAGAGTTGCATTTGATGAAACTTATTTACAAGAGACGACTTGCACTTTACCGTATCCCAGCATCACATGTGGCTATAGATCTTCGCACACCTTGCGCTGCTGTATGGGACCAAGTAGTTCGATAAGTGATCACTTGTTTGAATTCTTTAGCCTCGGCAGTTCACACATCAACCTTTAGCTAATATAATTCAGCTTAGCCTGACACCCGAAAAACATTAACACAATTCATTTAATATAAACGATATACTGTTTGAATTTAATAGAGTACCCCGTTCTACGTCTTCTGGTCCTGACGGTATCCTTACCATACTTGTCCGTGAGTTAGCCTGCTGTTGCCAAACCCCTTTTGCTTATGTTTCAACACTCAATTACATTTAGTATTCTAACTAGAGGAAATCTATTGTCAGACCACTATTTAAGAAATGCAAGGAAGACCTTGCCTCAAGTTACATACCAATAAGTCTTACATGCATAGCTTGTAAGGTGATGGAGTAATTTACAAATATAATTACTGTCCATAATCGTTGTACTGTTGCAAGACACGCAAACTCAAATATTGATGTTATTATCTTCGATTTGTTAAAGGTGTTTGATAGAGTGGTTCACTTGTTCTTCTTGACGATCTAATGAAATGTTGTGTTACTGGTTCACCTCTCAATTTAATCCATTCATTCCTCACTAACCGTACTTTTGCTGTAAAAATCGGTAAATGTACTTCGATATTGGCTTTATTTTCAAAAAGAGTACCTTTAGGTTCCGTTCTCTGTCCCTTGTTGTTTAATGTTTATATAAACGATCTTACTAAAACATTACAGCATTATTCGATTTTTCTGAAGCCTTATTGAGGAAGAGTATTATCTTGATTAGACAAGTTTATGTGTATTCCAAGCTAGAAATCAGTTTTGTCTGTGATAAATATAATAATATTTTCGGTTTGTCCTTTTTAAGCTTTCTGTTTTTTAATCACATTTTAGAGCGTGCCTCTACAATAAAAATAGTTTTTTTGAAACAGCAAAATTTATTTTTACGCACAAAAATTACATAATATTTGTAAAACACATTTTGTTAATACTATTATCAACATTTTAGTCTTCACGGATGACTGGGCGATTACGTGCAGAGCGCAACGCTCGGAGGCATCTAGAAACCATCCTCGCCAGCCTGATCCCGATCTTCGAGCGCAACCTGTTCAGCTCAGTTCCGTAGCTAGACACGATTTTCATCGCTGTTATTACATTCTTTTCCTTCGCTGACACGATTTTCTTCCTAGGCACGATTTTCTTCGCTGTTAGTACATTCTTTTCCTTCGTCTCCAGAGCAAGAGAATATGACAGGAACGAAAGAGGCCTGTTCGACTTGAGTAACACGCTCAATGTATTTCCTCCTCTTTCGCAGCTCGTGGTATTCACAGCTGGCATTCGGTTCCTTCAAGAGATTAGACTAAGCGTGTAAATTGTATACACAAATGTCAACGAATGTTCGCTCCGTCCTATATCCGAAAAGACCCGCGCATGCTATATCTAAACGAGCCTCTCTTTCCGTCGTCGTTGAGAGACACTCGAAAGTAGTGCCAGCTCTGAGAGGAGTCAGCATTGGTTCGATCTGAACGTTATGGCAAACTTTTGTCAACTCTGAGGCAATCATATTGCGAACGCAGTCGTGACGCATCGACGGTAAGCCTCCGAGCGTACAAGATATAGCGTGTTGGAGAGTGTTCGATAGACCGCCTTAGTCCATATCGTGCTTGCATGGCATCGCGAAACTCCTCATTACTAAGCCGTGTGTCGTTTTGTTCAGACGGATAGACAGATAGCCATGCAGATGCACCACGCATTGTCGCATACGCAACCATGCTTTGCAAGTTTTGCGAAGCGCGGCTAAGTGCACTTGATCTTCGTTCAGTTTCTGTGAGTTGGCGCTGCTCTTTCAGTAGTTGACACGCATCGGTCATAACTGTATCAGGGTTGTTACAATGCTGGCTGTCCGCATACGTAGCACACACCTGCAAGGAGGCGGAATATTCAGATGCAGTTGTCGTTGTTGGGTCATCTAACCCAAGACCGCCATTTCGGATTTTCATATAAAGGATAGGAAGCTGTGGATAGCGTCATTAGAACAGGTAATCCCCAATTCTTGAAGAAAAACGAGCATTTCAGTCATCAATGGTTCGAACCAAGACCGGGAACAGTTGCAACAGCGTTGTATATGCTTCCATCTCTGCTGGAAAGACTTAAGCAACGCGAAAAATGCCAATTGAGCTTCGAAATTGGCAATCTCTCTAAGTTTCGACAAATGATCGACAAACTTAGACACGATAGACTTGACCGTATCAGCACAAAATGCATTATTTCCGACCGCAGCGCCAAGGATTATTAGTCCATCAGGCGATGAGGACAGGCACTTATCTTTGAAAATCATCCTGACTCTCCCGATATCCGCACCGTTAGTGTACAAGTTGCATTTGTGCGCGTTAATGTAGAACCCATATTTAGGGCCGTTAATTTTTAGGAATCGGAATGCCTCGAGCACTTGTTCAGGAGGACCAACCATATTACCGTCGTCTGCGTACCATAGTTGGCGAACATTGGTGAAATTGTCTTGTGCTTGCATAATCAGGGGCACAATTGCAGCTGCAAAGGCTGTCATTGAGAGAACGTCGCCCTGTGTGAAACCTTCACGCGACCAAATTACTTCCTTTTCAACAATCATTCTTGTCGGCTCTCGATAGAGGTTGAAGAGAATATTTGATAGGACAGGCATATCATATGCATATTCCGCAATGCCGTTTTTCTGCACACACGATTAAAGGCGTTGTCTGCATCGATAAAGAGGGCGATCGAGTGTGGATTAGACGCTAATGATTTTCGTACATGATGGATCACAAACCCTGTGCCTGCCCGCTGATCTGCACACATTTGCAGTGAGACACAAACATTTTGCATGTGAGGTTGGGCGATACTATGTACAGCCTTTGAAACGATACGTCTGGAGACGTCTCCTATGCCGATGGGTCTTACTCCGGGGTTCTTGCTAAGCGCAACAAGGCGGCTCACGGTCAGTGCTTCCATGGTGTAATTTATGATAGTCACGCTAGACAGAGCTCTGGCGAACGTGGCCAGCGAATTTGCTAGTTTCTGGGACTCATCGCCAAAATTTGATGACATCAAGTTCCAAGAATATGCATCCACTCCAGACGGGCCATCGCTATTTTGTATTCTTAGCCATGGCGATTATCACAGAATGGTCAATCGCGTCAAATAGTATTGGATGGAATGCACCTGTATACGCGATGGGAGAGGTCACTATCGCATCGGGGTTAATATCCACCGCATCGGGATGTTTCTGCAACAGGATGTCACGAACAGTGCCCTTATCAGTGACATCGATGGGATTCAAGATGGATCCACAACCTGGGTCCTCCTGCAGAAACTTCATCACTGAGGATAGTTTGCCACTGAAACACCATCTTCTTAAATATTCTTTCACGATTCATTTCTGGACGCGGACGGTTCAGATTAAGGATAAGCGCCTGGAGGCTTCGAGTTTCAAATAGCAAGGATTCAAAATCGCGAGAATGCCACAATGCTAACCGCCGAGACAGGGTTTGTTTGATCTTCTTTGGATTCGACTTCGTAGTTCGCTGCAAAATCAATTGGCAGAAAATGACAGCATACTTTAGAGAGCACTCATTTACTGAGACTAATTCGTAGATGGTAGCCAGCTCGCTTATGAACGTTTTAGACTTGCTACATCGCGATAGCCTGAATAGGTTTGGTCGCCATAGGATGATTTCATCGAAGGTAGCATTCATAGTGCACTGAGATACTCTGGTGTATTCTAGTTGTGTCGCGCTTTCACTTGTCTGGACCGTGTTTCGATAGCTGATAAGTCCCGTTATTGGCGGATCAACTCGCGGTAAAGGAATATTTGGTATGGTAACGGAAACAGAATTAGCTGACACGTTAGTAGGCTCACTTGAAACACTTGAGGTGGCCGTCACCTCACGTATGTTGGAGCAGTTCGTACAATGTCGACTAATCTTGGCACACCGGCATCCTTTGCATTTGGCTGCGGTACCATTGCAGGTGCAGCAAATGATTGCTTTGTTGGGGCGACCCTTAGGCATGGTCCCTAAGGCGCTGGAACTGCTTCCAGAATAAGCTGGGCGATTATGTAATTAATAGATTTACTTATAACTTGACAATAGAAATATTGTAATTGTCGTTGTAGGTTTGTAAGCTGGACGATTGTAATTAGTTGTTAAGTCGACAGCCAGCTACTGGAACAAACCAATTGTTTCTTTATACAACATCCATTTAATAAGTGTTTTATTATACAACATTTTCCCAATAATAATCGATTTTTAGACAATAAAAGTAAAAAAAACATATGGAAGAATTTTATGAAAAAATAATCACTATGAAAATAACCAAAATTACAAGTTTATTTAAAGTCTGTATTAATTTTTATAATGCGTTAAAGCATATCAATGCTTTTGCTAACTTTAAATCGCTTTTAAACCTCTTTATTTATATCTAATCCTCCTGTAACCTCTACCTCAATTACTTTATCTCACTTTTACCTTTTTTATATTCTTTAACCCTATTTGCTCTCTTAATGTACAATCTAAAAATTATAAATAGCATTTTTAATTACAACGAATTTCTGTATAGAAAGTGCAAATCGGTTAATTGGTTAATTAACCAAATTTTAAAGATGATAGGTCGGGTAAAATGGAGAAGGTTAATGGGTGTAAAAGGGATCAAAATTGATGCAAATAATCACTTATTTTCATATATCTGAGTTTAATTTCGTTATCAATAATAAACTTAAATTTATTAAATGTATTAGCTAATTGTCCAATTAAACTATTTTCTATTTTAGTAAATCGGATTCGTTGTGAAATAAGTATTTCATGGAAACTCTGGCTATTTTTAACCATTTATGAACAAATAAATTTTATTTTTCTAAGACTGTCAGATGGTTAACGTGCGAAAGTGTTCTGTTCTACTACATGACATTTTCAATTCAACTTCACCGATTGATAATTTGTCAAAACGACTACGAGCTAATGAAAGAAAAAAGAAAACGGATGTAAGTTAATCGAAAATTATCAATAAATTTTATACTTTAATCAAAACATGAAAATTTGAAAATAAACTGTCATTTTATAAATTAAAAAACTGTCATTTTATAAACTGTCTATAAAAAATAATAAACTGTCTATATTATTCATAGTACAAGATATTAACCTCAGTAAAGTGATCTGAACTCTCAGGTTTCGGCCTTGTTACTCCACTTCAAACAGTGGTGGATAATATATTTCATTTCATTTAAATTTGAATCGCAGTTTAACGTAATATATTAATCTAATATTTTATTATCTATAAACATCTTCAACTTTGTTTAATTTAAAAAAAATTTCATTTCATTTAAATTTGAATCGCAGTTTAACGTAATATATTAATCTAATATTTTATTATCTATAAACATCTTCAACTTTGTTTAATTAAAAATAAATAAATTTTATTTCATTTAAATTTGAATCGCAGTTTAACGTAATATATTAATCTAATATTTTATTATCTATAAACGTCTTCAACTTTGTTTAATTTAAAAAAAATAAATTTAATTTCATTTAAATTTGAATCGCAGTTTAACGTAATATATTAATCTAATATTTTATTATCTATAAACATCTTCAACTTTGTTTAATTAAAAATAAATAAATTTTATTTCATTTAAATTTGAATCGCAGTTTAACGTAATATATTAATCTAATATTTTATTATCTATAAACATCTTCAACTTTGTTTAATTAAAAAAAATTAAATTTAATTTCATTTAAATTTGAATCGCAGTTTAACGTAATATATTAATTTAATATTTTATTATCTATAAACATCTTCAACTTTGTTTAATTAAAAAAATTAAATTTCATTTCATTTAAATTTGAATCGCAGTTTAACGTAATATATTAATCTAATATTTTATTATCTATAAACATCTTCAACTTTGTTTAATTTAAAAAAAATTTCATTTCATTTAAATTTGAATCGCAGTTTAACGTAATATATTAATCTAATATTTTATTATCTATAAACATCTTCAACTTTGTTTAATTAAAAAAAATTAAATTTAATTTCATTTAAATTTGAATCGCAGTTTAACGTAATATATTAATTTAATATTTTATTATCTATAAACATCTTCAACTTTGTTTAATTAAAAAAAATAAATTTAATTTCATTTAAATTTGAATCGCAGTTTAACGTAATATATTAATTTAATATTTTATTATCTATAAACATCTTCAACTTTGTTTAATTAAAAAAATTAAATTTCATTTCATTTAAATTTGAATCGCAGTTTAACGTAATATATTAATCTAATATTTTATTATCTATAAACATCTTCAACTTTGTTTAATTTAAAAAAATTAAATTAAATAATTAAATAATTAAATTAAAATTAATCAATTAAAGTAAATAATCAATTGAATTAAAATCAAATAATTAATTCAAGAATTTTTAATTGCTAATTCTAATTTACTATAAGTTTCAATTTAATTTTTAAAATGTGCTTTGTATTTTGGTTAGTTTTGTAAATATTCAAGATTGATATGATCTAATATGCAAATGACCTTTAATAAGAGTAAATTTGTTTACATTTCATTTCTCATTGTAATCTTAAAACAGTTTATCTATATGTTATATTATATTGTAATATCATAATATAACGGTTTTTCTGTTATCGAATTCTGCGATATTTTAAATATGTTACATTAAATATGTTATCCTGTAGTTAATACAATATAATATTAATATCTTATTTTAAAATCATCTACTTAATTAGTAATATATAATATTATTAATATTAGGAAATGCGTCATTAGCGTGTATTTGACCCGCTGCAATGTTGGATCTAGGAATAAGGGTCGAAACCTGAAAATTATAATTAAAATTAATTTTAAATTTCAGAATAAGGGACGAAACTTTGAAATGTTTCGTAACTTGGACGAAACTCCTGATTACCTCTAATCCTTATTCTGATACATCGTATGTTATTTATTACTTAATTTATATATTAGCTTCTTTAGATCCCATTCAATATAGGGTTCTTTACTCAAAACAAATTTATTCTTAAAAAATCTTTTACAAAGCAGCAGCGTTTGCTAATTTCGCCGCTTTAAAATTAACTATATATTAACTATATAACTATTATATTATGCGAAAATCAAATTCTTTTTTTTAGAAAGCAGAGAACGTAAAAATCAAAAATTTCTGTCTTGTTGAATTTGAAAATTTTGATCTTTTGAAGACAATTGGAATTGGTGGGAGTGGCAAGGTATTTAGATGATAATTAATTTTGAAATCAAATTTTAACTTTGTAGGTATTCCTTGCTCGATACAAGCCTACTTTTAAGCTATATGCAATTAAGGCATTACGCAAATCTTTCATAACTAAGAATAATTGTGAGCAAAACGTTATCACTGAGCGCAGAATTCTTGAACTTGGATATAATCATCCATTTCTATGTAGTCTATTTTGTAGCTTTCAGACAAATGTAAGTTCAAAATTAATTTTCTTAATTTTTAATTATAAATAAAAAATAAGAGTTTTTTAATGATAATAATTAAAAAAAAACATTTATTGTAAATCAAAAATTAAGAGTAAAAATAATAATAAATTATAATTTAATTATAATTAAATAAATGAATATTTTCATATTAAAATATTTAATATTAATATTAGATTTAAAAAATTAAAATTTATTGAAAAATAAAAGCTAAATACCTGACTTATTAAATTGTTCCTTAGCAAAAAGAAGCGACGGATTTGTTGGTGCTTAATATTTAAAGTACTAAAATGTATCTATCAAATTATTTAAATTACAAATTTAAATAATTTGATAGATACATATTTCTAACTAAGTTACCATAAAAATCATTTGCGGAAGATGTTTTATGGATAATAAATATATTTTGTATTAGAATAAGGTACACTAGATAATTATTAATAATTTAATAATTATATAAATATTTATTTGTAAATAATTTGATTATTGACCCAACAGTATTTGAATAAAATTTCTAAATGGAAATTACACGATTTTAGAATCAGTTGCTGGACCAAATTATCAGGAACAGTATTAGGTCAGTTGTTGACAACCCAACAATTAAATGTTAACATTTAGCAATATTTGTAACAGCTAAGTAATGATAGAGAGCAGAGCTTAAACTCTTAAGTGGCAAAATTTTTATGGATGGATAATAAATAACATACTTTGTATTAGAATAAGATACTAGATAGTTTTATCAGAGGAAATACATCATTAGCATGTATTTGGCCCCGCTGCTATGTTGGGTAGAGGAGTTATAGGCCGAAACCTGATAGCATATCAGTTCCTCCTGATGATTTTTAATCCTTATTATGATACATAGTTTGTTATTTATTACTCAATTCATAAAAATTGACTTTTATTTGAAATTTAAATTTTAACTCGATATAAATTATATAAATCTTATAACAATTATTTATTATTTATAATTATTTATAATTAGTTAATTATCTATTATTTAATTATTTTATTTTTATTTATCATTATTTTTTAATTTATAAATTATTTAATATACGTAAACTCAGTTGCTTGATCTGATCGATCACTTTTATCTCAAACTATATTGGTCGACTGTATAGTTTCTTAAGTCTTCGACATTTATATAGATTTATTTCCCTTGATTTTTGAAGTTTGTTTGCTGCTTGCATATAATATGGTGCATCTGCTTTGATTCGATACTTTAAATGTAAAAACTCAGTCATATAGAGTTAAAACATAAGCGATATTCTTTCTGTTTCCTTTTCTAGACGCACTTTATTTTTGATTCTTTGCCTACATATTAGTAGTAGGCATTCTTGTTCATTAAAACTATTTTGGATCAAGTAGTAAGCGAGACAGCATTTGTGAGTGCAAAAGATAGCTGTCGCAGAATTCTTGCAAATGTAGTCGACCGATTCCCGGTAGTTGTGCAATTATCAAATCGTATTTTGTCTGACGCTGGTTGAAGCTCCACTTCGTATTTCACATCGTGATATATCCGCTTTAAAATATTTCCTAGTGTATCTCTGACTATATTATGTCTTACGAAAGTCAAACCACCAACTCTACATGAAAGAAAATGGGACACGGACATATTCTCGCCACATTTGCATCGGTATTTCTCCTTGCTATCGATGTCGTATCTTACAGCAATGGCATTTCGAAATTCTCCATGGTTGAGAAGAAAACCGGACATTTAGGATTAGTTGTAGGCCAAGTCGAAGCACCCTTCGTATATGCATGTTCGAGAATGTGACGCCATTTACCATTTTGAGATTCCGTGATTTTGATGTATTCTTTTTTTTCTTGTTCACACATTTGTTTACGTATATTGTCTATGATTTGTCTCTAAATCAGTTGAATTCCATTCCAATCACATTCAAGCAGATTCGCACGTGCTATGGCCAAAGATCCTTTAAATCGACTTTAAACATTTTTCATTGGGTCTTTAATTCCAAGGTAAATAATAATAAAAATAATAAAAATAAATGAATAATAAAAATAAAGTAAATAATAAAAATTCGATCTCAAGAGATTAATATTTTTAATTAAAAAAATTATTAAAATTAAAAATTAACATTTTTAATTTCAAACATTATAGGATTTTAATCCGACTTATACTTTTCTTTCTTGATAAGAATCACTTGTTTCTGGTTATGGACTATTACCCAGGAGGAGACTTTGTATTTTTACTCAGGAATGTACACCGCTTAGATACTTATTCTGTACAGTTTTGTGGAGCTCAAGTGTATTTAGCAATTTCGTATTTACACCAACACGGTGTCTTGTACCGGTAAGTTGATATTCGTATTTATTCTGTTTAAATTAGTGTCCTTAAGAGATCTTAAGTTAGATAACATGCTAATAGATCGTCAAGGCAATTGTGTTATAACTGACTTTGGAATGTGCAAAGAGGGAATATCGAACGATAATCTGACGTCAACATTTTGCGGAACCGCCCATTATATGGCACCAGAAGTCTTAAAGCGTCAAAAATACGGATTTAGTGTTGACTGGTGGAATTTTGGTTGGCTATTTTTGTTCAGCAAACATCGTTTATTATGTTTTTGTGAAGGAGTCGTTATCTATCAACTTCTTATTGGATGTAATCCATTTGAAGCGTTTACGACTACAAGCGTTTTCGATGTAATCATGTCTACTGATCCCCATATACCAGACTGTTTAACTGGTCACGAGAAAGACATTATTAAATCTGTAATCGCATATCGGTTTTGTATTTATAATTAAATTACTGAATTGTTTAGCTGTTAATAAAAGACCCACAAAAACGATTAGGATGCTCTCGTGATGGAAGTGATGATATTAAATATCATCAATTTTTCAAGTATGCCTTTAATTGGGATGATTTGGAAAATATGAAATTGAAATCTCCTTTAAAACCAGTACTTGTGAGTTATATTGAAATATTCAGTTTTCAATTGGTTAAAATATAGTGAATTATTAAATTCATTTTTTTTACGTTGCCACAAATTAATATTTAATTTAAGCTTTGATGCTGACAAGGAAAAGATCGTTCAATTTTTATTTTGATGAATTTCACTTAAATTACTTTTAATTAAATAAACATTTTGAACTCTTGTATCCGGAGTAAGCGATTCTGCAGAACCCCTCATCTTTATTTTCTTAGAAATATATCCATCCTGATATGTACTTATTTAATTTCCAGGAACAATCATGTATATAGTTGAACGACAACAAAACTATTTTGATATTTCGCTAGTAACTACTACAATCTTCAGAAAATTTAATGAGCAAATGAACAAAATTACATGGTAGAACAAAATAACTTCACTTTGAAGATGTCACTGTGAATTGCAGTACGATGATAATGACAGAAATTGATTAAAAACCAATCATTTTGAATTCTTTATAATCTAAAAATACCATAAATATAAAAAATTTAAAAGATATCGTAATAATGAATAAATTTTTTAATTTCCAGGAACTATCAGATATAGTTGAACGACAAGAAAAATCGTTTTGATATTTCGCTAGTAACTTCTAGCATCTTCAAAAATTAACATAAAAATGAAAAAAAATCACATAAATAAAGTTTCTTGTCTATTTGTGCATTGATGCACAAACAGAATCGTTGCTAACATTTGTTCATGTAACATTTTCGTTTGTAGGGACCGCAGCTAACAAAACACAACAATGAAACAAAAACTCTAAAAATGTACAACAAAAGTACAAAACATTGGTATTCATAACAAAACAATAAAAATGAAGAAATAAAATAACAAAATAGAGGAAAATAAAACATTTTTATGAGCAAACATAATTTATGTTAAAAATTTAGAGCAAAACAAAATAAAAACGTAAAATTATTAAATGTCAAGTAAAAAATGTGTTATAACCAGAGATTCTTTTGACAAGAGGGTAGTTTAATCGAAATCAATGATGTTATCGATGTTAATGTTATGATCTAATAAGGCACAGTTTGTTCCACGTATAAGTGTGTATTTATGCTGGCTTACTCTTTTATTAATACCTTGCTCTGTTTGATCTATGTATATTTTATCGCAGTCTTTACAAGGGATTTTATAAACAACGGATGGATTATTATTGATGGATTTAATTTTTTAAAAATTATACAATTTAGGCATTCTATATTGTACAAAACAATATCATGGGATGTCGAAATTTGGTTTTCATTAACGTATTTTTAAAACGATTATTCCATATATAATCCATATATGAAATCCCAACATGCTATTGTTCTTTTAAAAGACCGAAAATATAAATTTTTATTAATTTTGGTCTTAACTAAAGCCTTTTTAACTGCCCACACTGGAAATTGGTTTTCTATCTAAGTATCAATTATTAAGCCCTTAGGTTTTTGTGATGGATTAATACCAGCAATGATTATAAATGAAATGAATTTACTATTTTATAAATGAAATCAATTTTCGAAATAGTGTGCATACACCGATGAATCGCAACGTGATTTTGATTAATAAATTTTGCCAAATATGATGTTAGTTCAAGGTTTTAATTGCAACCAGGTTTTGCTTACTTGACAAACATTCGCAAAGTACATGCACTGAAATGTGTGGTTAACAAATTGCAGTAAATAAAACTGATGAAAGAGTAAACTCTTTCATCAGTTTTTAGAAATTGAAGCTGCCTTCTGCTTTTACGTTTGTACGTTACCACGAGGGATTATCTTTACGTTTAATACCACTCTTATCTAAATTCATTATAGTCTATGATAATTTCATAAAATTAAACATAAGCTTGAAATAATCCGTTGAAAAAATAAATAATCGAACCTGTATTTAAATATCACGATTGGCAAACACGTGCGATCGTTACTGGGAGATGCAGATGATAATTGGAGTTTAATTGTTTTGTAAAGCTTATTGTCAGGTGAAATTTTAAATACTTGAATCTATCCACTCTTGATATTTCCTTGCTTTGTAACTACTGATAATTTATTATTTGTATTCAATGCAAGTAAAACTGAATGTCTTTCCGTGTGATGTGGAATATGTTTCCTTATCCACATAATGCTGGATGTATCCCACTCTCTGTCGCTCGAAGCAATGTTATCGTCAGCATATCGTACCAATGATATCTTTAATGTGTATCTACTTGACATTTCTTGATATTAAAACAATATCAAGCAAAATAAGCTTGGTCATATAAACTTTGTCTCAAATAAAATCTTGGTCAAAGAAATCAAATATTGACAAATTTGTTTTAAAAAATATTAAATTTGAATATTTAAAAGAGTTATGGGTAAAACATCAAATGTGTTATTATCGAAATAAGTAATTAACACTATATCTTTGATGTTGTTTGCTGTTTTGATAGAACAGGGAACAGAAATTAAAGATTTACTGAAAAATCGAGATTTCGATAGCTACTACCATCATCGTCAAAATTTTAAAAAATAAATTGATTTTTAAAACCAATACTGTCCCTAAAAGATATATAGAAAGCATTGGAAAATTTAGGTTTCGAAAATCCTACCCATGAAAATTGCTTAATTGTACGAAACGTATGTAAGCATGTATCTTACCTAGATATATCTTATCTCTTATAATTCATCCGTATAATTGCCAAAATTTATATTGTTAAAATTAATTATTAATTAATTATTTAATTAATAAATTAATTGTTTCAATTGCTGAAATTTATATTCATCGTAATTCTTTGTGATTAGACTAATAATTCTCAAAATTAATTTAATTAATCAATTAAAGACATTAATGAAGGTTTAGTTATTAAATATCATTAATATAAATGACAACTAAATCTCCGGTCAACAAGTTGATAGAAGATCTAAGCTTAAATCAAGGTAATTGAAAGGTATGAATGAATGTGATTTTAAACGCACAAGAGATTAATTGATTTTTATGATTGGTATTCTATTGGTATTAATTTTAGTTACTAACCTATTATGAAATGCTAGTTTATATACAGGCAGTCATCGTAATGTTGAATGGTATGAGTGCTACTTAACTTGCTTAACAAGGACTACGAATTTACAGTTTTAATTTTTGCACTATGGAAGGGGTTAGTCAATTTGGATGCTATAGCGTATTCGTACAGGTTCTTAACATCAATTGAATTGGATGAAAAGCTTTCACGATGTCTATAAATTGACAATTTTTTGGTGACCTTAAATTTAATTGAATAGCGCTATCGTCTTGATACAGCATGTGCTGCCCGAGATTGACGATTATTCGAAATTGATGCTTCAACGATTTCTTATTATTGACGTATAAATTTTGTCAGTGTCTATACGAGATAAATTTGATAGTAATTTAAGCAACTTGACCTGCTTACTGGCGAATTAGACTGTTCAGTTAGTACGTAATTGAAAGGTTATTCATGTAAAATTACGTTATTTATAAATTTATTTAAATAATTATGTTATTTTATAATTGCCATAATACTTTCTATTGAATGTTATTGAATTTTGCTTTGAATTTTAGCTAAATGAGACAGACACGTCAAACTTTGAGGCATCATTTACTAAAATCCCACCCAAATTGTTTCGCACCTACAAAAATATTGTCGGTACTGTGGTGGATCAATCGGCTTTTGTATCGTTTTCTTTCCAACGTTAATTTCTATTTTGTTTGTGTATATCATTTGTATTAAATTTACATTTGTATATTACGTAATTTGATTTTTGAAGAAATACATCTTCGTTATATTTGATCTATTTTGTGAAATTAAACGTTTTACAAAACGAAGAAGATTTATTTGTGAAGAAGATTTATTTGTGAAGAAGATTTATTATCCCAAATAAGCCTTTCTTGATCACGTACAATGCGTAGCTGTGACATGTATAAGCCATTCCGTACATAAGCAGTTCCACCACATACTTCCAAAAGTTTGAGTAACATCACAGCAACGAGAACATTTGAAGTCTTTAACCTCAATAAGCTAAGCTGAAAGACTCTTGATTTCCAGCTTCTTATATTATACAATAGCGCTTCCAGCAGTTTATTAGATTATTAGATATTAGATTAATTATTATTATTATTCCAATACATACCAAAGTCAAAAAGCTATTCAGGCAGAGTCCAAAAAATATGAGTGCTATCAGACAGTCATAAAGCAATCTGTTAAGTTCCAGCAATAATATACTTCCATTGTATCACTCCGTTAATTGTTTAAAGAGAGTTTAATTGTGAAGGTTAAGTTGTACTCCTTCCACAAATATATATATAATTTGTTTATGCATTTTTAAATTATAATTTAAAATACATTTTTTAATTTGTTTATTCATAACCACATTTTATAATGTGTTTATGCCTCTATGAGGAAAACATAGTGATATATATAATGTTTAACTTTAACCAACCAGAAGACCAAGTGTGTTTTATTTTATTACAACGTTTCGATCCTAAGTGGGATCTTCTTCAAGTTAAATCAATAATTGTAAGAACTTAATATAACCAAGCAAATTCCCACTGAAGATCGAAACGTTGTAATAAAATAAAACACACTTGGTCTTCTGGTTGGTAAAAGTTAAACATTTTACAAATACATATGAAAGTATCCATGATGGATCCCAACCCGCAGCTAGAAAATCAACACCTAATATATATAATAGTAATGCACGAATGTGCTGAGTAGACAACGGTCCAGGATTTCTTACGAAATACGGCATTTATACTAAATGGTGTTGCTTGATAGACTGGACTTCGATTCACGACTTTCAGTCACCATGTCACTTCTAGACGACCACTTCAGCATCGAAATGATGAGTACCCGGCAACACTCATCAGTAGAATGAGGTACACACTAGTCGTTTCGGTTGCCTGTGTGACATTGTGAATAAAGGCGTTTCCGACACTTTGCTTAATTGTCTGAGGCTTTCGCTCTTAACCAGATCGAATTGCTGTGCGGACCATCCTTAAACACCAGGCAGAGGTTGTTGCTGAATTGTCGCTGCACTCGTTGGATCCTAAATGGATACGGCATTACTATTATACATGCCGTATCCATTTAGGATCCAACGAGTGCAGCGACAATTCAGCAACAACCTCTGCCTAGTGTTTAAGGATGCCAGAGAGCATCTCGGACAATATAGTTTCTGGATATCATGATGGAAGTTTTCATATACTGTGTGAAATCTGGTAATCCTGGATTCGTAGCCTAGCAGTCAAGAGCGCAAGCCAAGTACGGAGAGCGACAGCTCGAATCTCGGATAAGTCAAATTTCAAAAGGCGAAGAGTTGATAGTCAGCCTTCTGACGAGCCCAGGGCTACCAACATGTGGCAAAAAGCGAGAGAAACGAACACGGCTGTGGCAATGGTGCCGTTAGTAGTCAGGGTGTATGGAATTGGATATCATGAAGGAAGGATTCTGTAGCTGGTTTTCAATGCGAAAGTCACCTTGTGTGACCTAGCAACTATATATATAATGAATAGTTGCTAGGTCACACGAGGTGACTTTCGCACTGAAAACCAGCTACAGAATCCTTACTTCATGATATCATGAAGGAAATATTCTGTAGCTGGTTTTCAATGCGAAAGTCACCTCGTGTGACCTAGCAACTATTCATTACATAAATAAGCATCCATCAAAGGATCACCAGTCCCGATTTCAATCGATCTTCATGATCTCAAACGATAAAATCTATAATAAGCATGCCAGAGAAGCATCTCGGACAATGCAGTTTCTGGATATCATGATGGAAGGTTTCATATACTGTGTGAAATCTGGTAATCCTGGATTCGTAGCCTAGCAGTCAAGAGCGCAAGTCAAAGTACGAAGAGCGACAGCTCGAATCTCGGATGTGTCAAGTTTCAAAAGGTGAAGAGTTGGTAGTCAGCCTTCTGACGAGCCCGGGGCTACCAACATGTGGCAAAAAGCGGGCGAAACGAAAACGGCTGTGGCAATGGTGCCGTTAGTAGTCAGGGTGTATGGAATTGGATATCATGAAGGAAGGATTCTGCAGCTGGTTTTCATTGCGAAAGTCACCTTGTGTGACCGAGCAACTATTCAATACATAAATAAGCATCCATAAAAGGATCACCAGTCCCGATTTCAATCAATCTTCATGATCCCATAAGAAACAATATATAATAATAAGACTTTATTAATAAAAATACATAAATGGAAGTGTCGTTTAACAAGAAGTCCGTTAGAAAAAAAATAAACAGTCAGTCAACAGAAAAAATAGGTCAACAATTTCTTTGTCTTCTTCCTATTAAGGCCACAAATCAATGGGGATCTGAGCCCCCAACCAATCCAGCACGCCGCTTTCCGATTGAACCACCCGGGGTCTTTCACCCCCCCCCGAAGAATCCAATCGGTGCGGACGATGTTGGGTAAACGAGAGACGAGGAGCTTAAGAAACCTTAGCCTTTGCTCTGGGGGACGTCCTCTTGAGAAGAAGACTAATCCCGAGATAGCCCAGGTACCCCAAAGGCGCACCTGGGTTTTCCCATTCAACGACAGATGCTGGGCCCGTTTCAGAGCCCACCTAGCTTTCTTCAGGATACGTTTGAGTCTATCCAGGTCGGCTTTCGCCGACCAGTTCACCGAAACGGTGAACCCCAGGTATTTTACTCGACTTGTGAAGACAGGGAGTGGTTCGGATGCAAATATGGAGGAGAGCGTAGAGAATGCTAGTTTCTTAAGTTTTTTCTTGGTTGCAGGGGAGCCATGAAAGACAACCACCTGCGATTTAGCGGAGTTTAGAATAACGTTGGATCTAGGCAACTGGTCTTTTAATCTTAAAAAGAAGCGGCTGATGATCCAAGACTACGTCTTTGCACCTGCGTCCAGTGAACAGGGCTGTGGTGTCATCAGCGTACACCACTAGACGTTGTTCACGTTTAAATATTTTAAATAGAATAATTGAGGCAGCAAGATATAAGATTGGAGAAAGTGGTGAACCTTGAGGCACACCCGTAATAGGGTAGAACTGACGCGCATCAGGGTCGTCATCATAATAAAATCGCTTGGTGTACAGCAGTATCTCCACCCTGTTAACAATTCTCGCAGGCAACCCGAGGGACCTGAGAGAAGAGATAACAAAGGGAATGGAGATGCGGTCAAATGCAGCGGAAAAATCAAGGAAAACTGCCACAGCTAGCTGATGACTGTTCTCCTGACAAAACCGATGCACTTCACCAACTGCTGAATGGACCGAGCGACCTTTGACAAACCCATGGAAACCAGGTGGGATTAAATTTCGCCTAATCAGATGATCGCGGATTCTACGCGCAAGCGCTTTTTCGTAGGTCGATAAGAGGGAATTTTGAATCGAAATGGGCCGCAGGTCTTTAGGACAAGAGACCGGAAACTTTTTTGGAATAAAAATTCTCTTGCTAATGTTGATGCCGGCCACATCAGATGGGGTGGCTAATAGCATTGTGATGGCCACCTCCCTTCTTTGATCGGTTGTCAAAAGCTGACAGACACGAGAAGAGAGTGGAGCGACGGTTTTAGCGGTGCTTGGAAGAGGTCCCCAGGCGTTGAGAATATCTGTGACAGATAAGTCTCTACTCTTGAAGTCTCCCCAAGGCGGGATTTGTTGCGGAGATTGCGTGGCTCCATAGTTGTGTAAGGCAAGTGACTCTTCTAAAACTTCATCAAGGCCAATTCTACCGATCCAACCCAAGGCCCTATCCCTCCAACAAGCAAACTTCTCCTTCTTGAAAATCTTCCAAAAGGAAGACTGAGAAGGGTTAAGACGAGCAATGCTCGCCCTATCCCTACTCAGCTGGAACCAATATCTGGTGCGCCAGTATTCATTCGAGAGAGTCTGTCTGGCGGAAGAAGAGAGATTAGGGAGGTTCAGTAGTTTTGCTAGAACCTTGAGTTTCGTCGGAGTGGGATTGAAAATGCGACCTTTATAGGTTGTCGAAAGCAATGCGGTAGCTTGCGAAGAGAGGTAGGAATTAAATTCGGTTAAATTCTCATTACCAATTCGGGGGAAGCGTTGGATAGCAGCTTGGAAGAAAGCCACTCTGATCGGGTCAAAGTGGAATCTTCTCCGAAGCAGCGTATCCTCCTCTATCCGCCAGCGAATTAGATCATGAGATGTGGACAGATGCTGTCGCGACTGCTCCGTGCAGAAGGGTTTTAACAACCATCTCTCGTGGAGCAGTAATAAGTCGAGGAGTGAATTCGTTGATGTGCAATGAAAGGTAGGGGACGGTGGTTTGTGAATAAGATAACCGTTCCTGGCTCTGCGGAGAACAGCATTAATCCAACGACCAGTTCTGTCGTTGAAGTCACCTAGTACAATGTCATAGCCGCTATCGATAATACCATCCAGAAGGTCACGGTTCTTGTGAATCTCTCCTGGACGAATGTAGACGTTGGCTAGACTGAGGCGTTTACCGTTCTTAACGAGTGAAACTACTAGACAAGACAGGGCAGGACAAGAGTAATTTAGCAGGAGGGAGGAACTTAAAGAGCATTTAACTAGGGTCAAGAGTCCTTGAGATGAAGAGGAGTGAGGTGGGGTTATGTACGGAGTATAGTGGGAACAAATTTGCTTTGGGATAAATCGAGTAATGTCCTGGGGGAGACGGATAGACCGCGTCTCCTGGAGGACTATAACATCTGCGTCTCTACCAGATAAAAGTCTAAGGGCAGAAGCACCTCCCGAATTCCACTGAAGAATATTCAGTGAAAAAGGCTCAGGTTTACTCACCATTGGGCTAAATTAGTTGGAAGGGGGATGCCAACCTAGACAGAGCTAGGTGCAGGAGGGTTACCCTCACTGCCACTAGCCCCGTCGCGGGTCGTACCCCCAGGGCAATATCTTCATTTCCCAGAGAAGCCTTCTTATCCTTGATCATCTTCCCCACCTTGGGGGGTGGGACTGTTCTGGCCGAAGCCCCCTCTTCTTGGAGTGGGGGTTTTAAGCTCGTTAGGCATGGGGGCAGCTGTTGTCCCTACAAAAGAGGATAGCAGAGGTCCAATCATTGTTTGAAATTGCGAAAAAAATACTCGTTTCTGGTTATCAAAAAGTTGAATGATGTCAGCGTTTGACATCCGGTCGGCTGGTGAACCAGCAGCAGAGGCGTAGTTGATCGGGGTTCTAGGCTTAACAAACAGTTGTTTATATTCTTTAAATATTCTGCAGCGCCTTGACCAGGCCGGATGTTCCCCTCCACAATTAGCGCAAGAGGGGGAGGCCTGACATCTTTCCCCTTTTAAAGCATACTGACAATCCCCAGCACCACAAACACCGCATACCAAGGCCTTGCTGCATGTAGAGTACCAGTGGCCCCAGGCATGGCACTTGTTACAGTGTGGGAATGTGAGTCGGTCTTCGTCAATTAGAGTGAATCCTAAGTTAAAACCTAGGAAAGGATTCGCTGACGATTTAGAAAGAAGCAGACCAGAATCAAGATCTGTATTTGCAAAAGCCACTGGGAGGGGGTCGCCCCCTTACCTAGGACTTGCCTCACTGATTGGAGGCCATACAATTATTTCAGACATATCAAATCTTCTTCTGTTAGAAACAATGGAAAATTAGATATTTTAACTGAGCACTGAAGGGGTTTCAACGTTATGGAACCAGAGTCCAAAAGGTGCTTGTCAAAATAATCTTTGTATTCCTTTAATAAAGAGGCATTCGGGAAGGAAACTCTTACAGTATTGTCCAAAATCTTCACTGAATTGAACAGCACCCTGTTTGGATGAATTGATACAAACTTTCGCAAAAAAGTTGAGAAGAGATTGTGTTTCTCTATTGGTTTTTTTGAATTGATAATGCACAGGTTAGCTAATTTTGGAATCGGGATAGCAGCCCCTTATCTGCATTTAATAAACACGAAACATCACTAACCTGGTTAGAATTGTCTCCAGTAGACGAAAGAATTGAACCAGATCGTTCATTACTACCATATTTCATTGTAAAATCACCAAAAGTTGTAGAGCTTTGAAGCTCCGATAGCGTTTTAGCATTCA
>WNNJ02000344.1:0-16969 GCA_012934845.2 Pomphorhynchus laevis | reverse complement strand
AATAATTATAATTATTATACAATTTTGGGTTACCCCCAAATGGGTCCATTTTATTATTGTCTTCAACATGTCATCGAGACCGAAAAAGTTTTATTTTTGATCATGACGTCCTCCTATAGCCGTGGATGCAATGCTATGCAGCCCTTACTAGACAGAATGCCAACCGACTTTTTATCGTTTTGGTACAGTCCGCGTAGGATAGGTCTGACGATAATGCCGTCCTTGCAGCTACTCTACGAATTAATTGATTTGCATCCGAACCTGCACCTCCAGTCGCCGAGAAGACAACGGGCTTAAAAATGCCACGTTCCACTGTGGTTATGCGGTAATCACAGTGGTAATAAGTTATTATTAACTACTAATAACATTATCTAATAACCCATAATGATCTGACAATTAATTATGTTACATTACCGCTATTATTCTTTTTATCTAAAATGTATAAATTCATGATTTAAATATTGATTTGAATTATTGTTAAACGTTAATTTAATGAATGTCTAAAAATTGTTTAAAATATGCTAACAAGCAATGCAATTAATAAGACGTTAATAAGGCAATTGTGTCTCTTTATAATTTAATAAAAAATCAATATCTAATTAATCCTTATCGATCTTTATATAATTCAAGAATGCATTTAGAAAGAACGCCTTTATATAAACGATTAAGTCGAGCATATTGTAAATAATTATTCATAATTGTATTCTAATAATATTTACAATTTATTACAATTATACATTATAATTTGAAAGTAAAATATTTTATTATAACTTCACGATCGTCACTCAATTAAGATATAATCTGAAATAGTTTACTGTAAATCTACTGTAAATCTACTGTTAGCATTTTATCTCATTTGGATTTTTGATTTAAAACTGGCTTAATTTTAGAAGCCAATCAATCAAACATGAAACTAGTTTAATTTTTTAAATTGATTTATTTTAAAATACTTAAATTATATTATATTAAATTTAAATTTAATTCTACGTTTGTAATTGTAAAAACTAAATGTCGGTATTATAACTAAACGATTATAACTAAATGATTATTAAGCTTTAAATTAGTATTTATTATATTATTAAACTTAATTTTTTGTCAACTACTCACAACGTTTGTCCAAATAGTTCAAGTTTCAAGGCAATAAGTTTGAATCGAAATAAATACTTATTGTAATAAACAATGAATATGAAACTGTAGTAGTTACTTGCGAATATCAAAAGAGATAAGCCAGTCATTTTGCTATTCATTATTGCTATTTACACAGTTATTATAAAATACCTGTGTTTAAAAAAAAGTGACTCTTCGAGTCACTTTAGGTTGGCCTGTAAGTCAGTCATGTCGTACATAGCGATTTTGCGAAAACGAAAAATCGCTATGCGAACTGCATGTGCTAGTAACATTTCTTTCCAAGGGCACTTGGTTTTTCAGTGTTGCGTTCTATTTTTATTATTTTTATTTATTTTGATAACAAAATATTAAACTTTTCTAGGGTTAAAAGTATAAATGTTTAGAATTTCAATTAAACTTTTTAAAACTAAATTAAATGTTTTTATTAAGTGTCAATAAATAATTGTTTCTAAATTTAAATAAAAAAATATTTTTATCATATCGAATATTGAAATTTTTGAAATAATCAATACATATTTTGTTATCAATTTCTGATATATAAGTATTTTTTAACGCTTCTTTAATATCTGCTAAATCTAGATTTGTATAAAGCGTACTAAAATCGTATGTATTTATATTTTTAAAATTAAATCCTTTTGTGTGTTTTAAAAATTCTTTTGTAGAATTTATTTATTTTTATTTATTTTTTGTTGCATAATTATATTAAATACGTAGACTTAGTTAGCTGAATCGATTATTTTGATTATCTTACAATATTTTTTAAAGTGTGCTTTAATTACTTCAAGTATTTTATTCATATAAACAGAAAGTGGTTTTAATGTACATTTAAACGCACTACATATGAATCTAGGTTTTATTGGATTTTTATGTAATTTTGGATTCCAATATAATATAGGTATAGTTTTATTATCTGATTTCATCTTTATTACTTTTTATCCATTATAGAACAGTGACTTGTAATAATTGTATATATAATTGTAATATTATCATTAATAATTTTTAATTTTCTTGACAGGAAACCGGAATCTGCCAGGTAAATATAATGAATAATTGCATACACGAGCGAGTATCATCATTTGGTCGGCTTCATAAATTTATTCCTTTTGTCTGTTCTAAATATTCTGTTGTAGAATTAATACTGAAATAGTGTTTTATACCAGTATTAATTTCGATTACCTTGCAATATTTTTTTAAAGTGTGCTTTAATTACTTCAAGTATTTTATTCATATAAACAGAAAGTGGTTTTAATGTACATTTAAACGCACTGCATATATACCTAGGTTTTATTGAATTTATTTTATTGAATAAATAAAATAAATATTATTATTGAAAATATTTTAGTTAAATACGCATATATCATCAATATATCGAAACATATATTTCATATTATTATATAATTTGGATTTATTTTTTTAAACAGTTATGAACAAATTCATATTCGATGAAGCTTAAAAATAAGTTAAAACCACTTTCTGTCTGTATGAATAAAATACTTAAAGTAATTAAAGCACATTTTAAAAAATATTGCAAGGTAATCGAAATTAATACTGGTATAAAACACTATTTCAGTATTAATTCTTTTAAATTATTTTAAATTCACAGACATTATATTATATGTAATGTTGTTTATAGAGACATAAACAATTATAGGATATGACGAATAATTTATTTCAAAAATTAATATTAAAATGTTGCTACTAATATATCGACAATAATATATAATTTATTTCTAATAATTTACATAATATACTAATATATTACTAATTTATATTTATTTATTTATAATTTATATAATTTATAATTTACTGTATCTAGTACTGAAGAAATTTATCCAGTTTGTTTAAGATTTGATTTTAAGTTGTTTAACTTCCTTTTTTAACATCAAATCGCTTTATTTTCTATTTTAATCCTCAACATTAAATTGCTGAGATATAATATAATTTCCATTGGAACACCTTTTATTTGTCTAAATATATATAGATGTCCCTACTTTTAAATAATTTTGATTTATCAAAATATTTAAAATCCCAACGCTAAAGAATGACGAATGCCGTTTCGTCATCACAATGGCTCATCAGTGTCAGATCCGTCCCACTACTGGACGCAGAATAGGTCCAGAAGTGGGAGGGATCTGGTCTCACTCTCCTTAAATAATTTTTTAGTGCAAAAACTTTTAACTTAAAAAATAGTAAAAGTAAAACTTTTTCTATTTAAAAATAATTTTGCTGATTCTGATCAAAAATCAAAGTTAATTTATGTTTGTAATAATTTTAATAAAAATAGTAAATGCAAATCCTTATAATTATATTTCAATTTATCCAAATTATAAAATCGATTATATTTTTAGATTCCACATTCAAATTAAATTCCAAAAGTCAACATTTAAATCATTTGAGTAAATTCAAAATATTTAAGGACTCCATTAATTCAAAAATCTAGATTTGTATAAAGCGTTCTAAAATCGAAAGTATTTATAATTTGAAAATTTATTCCTTTTGTGTGCTCTAAAAATTCTTGTGTGGAATTAATACTGAAATAGTGTTTTATACCAGTATTAATTTCGCTTACCTTGCAACATTTTTTAAAGTGTGTTTAAATTACTTTAAGTATTTTATTCATATAAACAGAAAGTCGTGTATCATTAGCAGAGTGGTAATCATTAGCATGATTACCATGGTAATCATTAGCATGATTAGCATGGTAATCATTAGCATGAAAGTGGTAATCATTAGCATGTATTTGGCCCCGCTGCTATGTTGGGTAGAGGAGTTAGGGGCCGAAACCTGATAGCATAGCAGTTCCTCCTGATGACCTCTAATTCTTATTCTGATACAACGTCTGTTATTTATTAGTCAATTCATAAAAATGACGTTTATTTTAAATTTCATTTTTTAACTTGATTTAAATTATAGAAAATCTAAAAACAATTATTAATTTTATTATTTAATTATTAAATTTTGATTTAGCATTATTATGTTTTGTTTATTTTATAATTATATTGAATACGTAGACTCAGTTAGCTGATTTAATGTGCATTTAAAAGCACTACATACGAACCTTGATTTTATTGGATTTCTTTCAATTTTATCCATATATTTATATTTATTTGGTAAAATTTTTGTTAGATATGCGATATCGTTATTATAACGTATATATGTATATCTTTTTCCGAATATAAGACTAATACAATATATGATATATAATATATAAGACTAATACAATATATAATATAATATATGACTAATACATTAGTCATAATACGAAATTATGACTAAAAATAAAATAAATAAAAAATAAATTTAATAAAATATAAATTTGAAATATAATTTTACTAATTCAAAGTCATGTTCGTTTATTGAATAAAAATTATTAGAATTAAATACACATATATCATCAATGTATCAAAACATATATTTCATATATTTATTTAATTTAGATTTAGTTTTTACACAGTCATGAACAAATTCATGTTCTATAAAGCTTAAAAACAAGTCAGCTATAATTGGGCTACTATTATCACCCATTGGAACACCTTTTACTTGTCTAAATATAGATGTCCCTACTTTTAAATAATTTTGATTTATCAAAATATTTAAGGATTCTATTAATTCAATTTTATCCATATATTTATATTTATTTGATGGTTTAATTTTTGTTAGATAGGCGTTATTAGTTATTATAACATATATATGTATATCTTTTTCCGAATATAAGATTAATTAATTTTACTAACGCTTCTTTAATATCTACTAAACCTAGACTTGTATAAAGCGTACTAAAATCGTATGTATTTATATTTTGAAAATTTATTCCTTTTGTCTGTTCTAAAAATTCTTTTGTAGAATTAATACTGAAATAGTGTTTTATACCAGTATTAATTTCGATTACCTTGCAATATTTTTTTAAAGTGTGCTTTAATTACTTTAAGTATTTTATTGATATAGACAGAAAGTGGTTTTAATGTACATTTAGCATGTGAACAGAGGTTTTATTAGATTTTTATGTAATTTTAAATTTTAATATAATATAGGCATAGTTTTATTATCTGATTAAACGTGTATACCCTTTTTATTTAATATTGAACATTAAAAATCTTATTACTGAGATTATACATTAGTATAAAGTAATATGACAAGCATTGTATTGTAGTATTGTATTTCATTTTAATCAAAATTACACAAATTACAATTTATTATAAAATCACACATTGAATATGGCTTTGAAGTGCTTAGTCAAAGACAATGATAGTTAAGAGAATGTACTTCAAAGTTTTATTATATTAATCTACTAACCTATTTAATTCATCTAATTGTTCAATTGCATTGTCTATGTAGGAATAATCAGAACTTTGATCCGCATCAAATGGCTGAATCTTATCTAGCACTGATCCGAAATTGGGTCGGAATAATGACATTTTTCAAAAACCTGAAGCACTCAAACCTCAAACGTTTAATAATACTCGAATAAAAGCGTAATTTAAGACTAAAAGAAAATAATTCGCAAGTATTAAACGTATTATGGTGGTTTGAAGAAAATCACTGCTATTTCATTAGAAGAATCTATGCGAAATTCAAAAACTAGAATATCCACGCTTTGTTTAAATAAAAACGAATGAAAATCTGTCGCACTAAAATGATACGTTATTTTTACATATGCAGTAAGGCGAAAATCACGTCTTTTGTAATATACAATACATGAAATAAATATTTGATCGAAATTTCGTTTATTTTCTTACGTTGGTATTTGAAATTCGATATTAATTTAATTATATTTAACATCACGATTACTCATTAAATAATGACCATAATAATTATATATCAATGACTATATAACGACTAACGATTTTAGATAACAACCAGAACGAGTCTTAATTATATGACTCATACAAAATTTAGTTACGATTTTTATTTTTGCGTTCAAAATGAGTTCAAAAAATATAGATTTCGATGAAATTGCATTTTTATTAAATTTTTACACTAGTATTTGCATTTATTATTTAACACATTATTTTAATTTTATGAATTTAAAATGATTCATATCTTGGTGTAATCTCTTTAATGAGTGTTCATGTTTGAAGTTGTTCACTTAGTGTGCAAAAAATTAGAGTAATTCGCATACCATAATTTAGGGCATATTCAGGAATAACTGTTTGCAGGCTATCAATCAATGGAAATTTAGATAGAGCAAAACGCGCCATGGATTTTATTCATGGGATTATTATTTTATCCAATTTAACTTATACTATATAGCCATGTATAACTAAGCCAGTTACTTTTTAAGCCTTTAAATAGATAGTTTAATTTAATATGAAAATAAAAAATTATATGCAATTAACAAATATATTTAATTATATGAATTATGAATTAAAAATTATTATAAATTAAAAATTATATTATAAATTATATATGTATATAATGAAAAATACTGAAGTTTTCTTATTCAATTAAAATATGTGTGTTTCTTATTCCGAAATTAACTGCTTTATTAATTAAGGCTTTAAAATAAATTTTAATTATTTAAATTAAATTTAAACAATTATATTAATCATTTAAATTTTATTTAAATATATTTTTATATTTTAATTTAAATAATAAATATCTTTTAAATAAATAGATAAAGGTAATTTTTTTATTAATTGTGTTTTAAAGTTTTGGCTATTGATTATTTCGTCGTTTCGATATTCATCGATAAATTGCTTAAAATTCTTTCTACCGAGTCGGAAATTTTAATGATTTCTTATATAATATGTAATGTGTTGTGTGAATTATAAAACGCTGATGCATTTCAGCTACAATTTTAGTTATTATAAGATAACATATTGCAGCTACATTTAATTATTATATACTTAATACACAATTAAGAATAAAATGAATAATTGAATTTTATAGAATTCAATTAAAAATTCAATTAAAACATCATTAGAATATGTTTTACTAAGAAAAAGTTTTTTCTTAGTAAAGCGATTTTTAATATCATTTTACATAACGATTATATTGATGAAGATTTTTAAGTTATAAAATTAATAAATAAAAATAAATCAGCAGTTAGAAATAATTGTAATCTAAAAACATTTGTGCTACTTTATATTTTAATAAAGAGAATTTTTCATCAATTGATAGACATAAAGTGCTGGTGTTATAGTTGAATATACCAGATCAGTTAACTAAGTCGACGTACTATTTTATATGGATAAATTAAACATAAATATTAAAATATAAATACCTAAATCTTAACATGTTTTTAACTACATTTTGATTCTATATATTACTTGACATGTTATATGCTATATAATATATTTTTTAAATTATAATATTTTTATTATATAAGATATTATGTATTTATATAAATTTAGAAAACCAAAATTTAATAATCCGATTAATATATAATATACGATGTATCAGAATTAATATTGAAGGTTATCAGAAGGAACTGCTTTGTAATAGTGTTTCAGCCAAAAGTTCTTAGCCCAGCATAACAGCAGGGCTAATTACACGCCGATTATGTATTGGTAAAATATTTTAAAATGTAGGTCGAATATTTCGACTTGCATTTTGACAGTCGTCTTTATTATCAAGAATAGATTAAAACATCCATTATTTTTAGTTTAATATAAATACCAATAATGATAAATCTAATATTATATTATAATATTATGATACTATTATTATATTATTGTGATAATATTATTAGATATAATATTAAAATCTAATAATATTAAAATCATAATAATGTAGTGATTTATTAAAATAAATCACTTATATGATTTTTATATAAAAGCGTACTATTATTATGGATCTGTAGCATTGTTAGTCTGTATCCTAAAATATAACTTTTAATTGTTTTTTATATTACAGCTGTCAGTAACAAATAAAAATAAATAGGCAAACTTGCATTGTGTTTTTACCTAATTGAAACGATGCTGTATATTTGGTGATAAATCCTTACATACCATGACGGAAAGTGTATCTCCAGTAAGCAGTCATCATCACTGTATAAAACCAACACATTATTTATATCGCGGATACTATTATATCCCGTCATGCCATGAATTATAATGGGATACTTCAATTAAAGAAATAATAATCCTTATTATTTGTTAATATTTATCAATAATATTTTATTGATAAATTTAAAATACCTGAATTTATGTAATTATTCGCAATTATTCCATATTTTAAACATAATCATGTGTCGCAGAATAGACTCTTTTATAAGTATTTCGCATTTATTCCAATTTATTTTGTAAATTTTGTTTTCCGCAAAAAGCCGAAATAATTGTAATACAATTGTATAATTTTAAATGATGATACCATTCCGCGTGAACTTTTAGTAATCATATAAGCCCGAAGTGAAAAAATGACAAATGCCGTTTCGCCATCACTATGACTCATCAGTGCCAGTTCCCTCCCACTGCTAGACGCATAGGAATAGCAGACAGCAATCAACGAATGAATCAAGTGCATGATGTACTAGAAAATCTCTAGTAACATCATCTAGAGTGCTGAATTTGCACTACTATAGCTTCACCAAATTGGATCATTAGCACAAGCACTGGCAAATACCAGCGCAAAGTATCTTAATATCGGCTTACTTTTAATCTCAAATGATGATACCATTCCGCGTGAATTTTTAGTAATCATATAAGCCCAACGCGAAAGAATGACGAATGCCGTTTCGTCATCACTATGACTCATCAGTGCCAGTTCCCTCCCACTGCTGGATGCAGAGGAGGACTAGCAATTTGGTGAAGCTGTTGTAGTGCTAATTCAGCACTCTAAATGATGTTACTAGAGATTTTCTAGTACATCATGCACTTGATTCATTCGTTGATTGCCGTCTGCTAGTCCTCCTCTGCATCCAGCAGTGGGAGGGAACTGGCACTGATGAGTCATAGTGATTACGAAACGACATTCGTAATTGTATAATTGTAATATAAATGTATAATTGTAATGTAATTGACAAATTCTTAAATATCATGGTTTAACGAATTCGCTAATTAAAATATCGAGTGTTAGGTATTTTCTTTATACAACTGGTGTTGGATTTACATCGAGATAAAGCGTCATTTTAACCTAGAAATGAATTTAAACATTTCTACTGCAAAGATTTAAATACATTTTCCAATTCATTTAAAGCTATATAATTTAAATCATTAATTTAATAATCTTAATAGATTAGAATTATTTTAATAAGTTTGTAGTTTAAGAATTTTATGTAAATTTATGGTAATTGTTTTATTAAATAATTGGCATGTAATTAGATCGTCCGCTCTCAGTGCAGAATTTACGATAATATTGATTAATTGAATATTCCTTCCCGAAATATTTCATTATTTTATCTATTCCCTAACTCTCATTGTATCGAATAATATTGCATTTGGGTCAAAAGAAATTGGTTTTGACGAAGTATACGGAAGAATTAAAACTCTTGAATTTTATTTAAATATTTTAGCTGTCCGTGCAGCACTTTGCGGTTCATGACGATATTCTTGATATTCCAGTTCATGATCAGTGCCTGCGCCCTGATGATCCACTGAGTACTATCGTCGGCGCTTAATTTTGTTTGCGGTTAGATCGTGTGGCAACTGATTCGTAACGATATTCCTCCACTAGTTTGTAGACTGGAGATTAGGATTAAATCATAGAGCAATAAAACATTCCTACGTTTCACAGATTAATGACCTAAGTATTGCAGCATGCGGAAACGTTAGTGCTTAGTGTCTGCGCCCTGATGATTCAGTGATTACTATCATCGGCGCTTTATTTTGTCAGCGGTTAGATAATCCTATCTATAAGCCAACAGCAGTACGCGACATTTCAGTATTTGTGGATCTCACCAGCTACATATCCAATACCTTCATTTCATGTTTCGGTTCTTTAAATATTGCCTGACGATAACTGAACTAGTCTGCTTTTATTATATTATTTATTTTCTTTTATTTTGGAAATTAATTTAAAATCATTTCTGGTTTAAATTTAATTAGCGTTTGTAGTGAAAGATTCTACCTTCGGAGACGAAAGAATATTCTTAAATATTCTTTAAATATTGCCTGACGATAACTGAACTAGTCTGCTTTTATTATATTATTTATTTTCTTTTATTTTGGAAATTAATTTGAAATCATTTCTGGTTTAAATTTAATCAGCGTTTGTAGTGAAAGATTCTACCTTCGAATGTAAAACCTACATATTTTTGAGAATAATTATTATCAAATAGTAATCTTTAGTTTATTTCCTAATTTTAAGTCAATTTAATTGTGCGGTCATTGTTACAATTGAAATTTTGATGACTATTTTTACTCTACACGCTAATTTAATCCTATCTATAAGTCAGCATCAGTACGTTGCATTTCAGTATTGGTGGACCTCAACAGCTAATGATCCAAGCGTTTCATGTTTCGGTCCTTTTAATGTTGGTTGACGATCACTTGACTCACCTGCTATTATCATCAATTAGATTTAATAAAAGACTTTCTTATTACATTATGCAAATTTAATTGAAATCATTTCTGAAATTGAAATCATTGAAATTTTTTTGATGACTTCATCCTGTACGTTGTACCAATCCGAACTAGAAGCAACAGCAGTGCGCTACATTTGAGTATTGATGGACCTCATCAAGTACTGATCCAATACCCACATTTCACGCTTATGCTTTCTTAATATTGGCTGACGATCACTCGACTCGTCTGCTTTTATTGGCAATTAGATTTAATGAATGACTTTCGTCTGTTAAATCAAAAAGTGGAAAATTCTATTTGATATTTCGCTGACTTCTGTTAGTATCTTCAGAAAATTACCTTAGTAATTTTAATAGGGAAATTTTATTTGATATTTCGCTAAGCTCTGCTAGCATTTTCAGTTTTTTGAATATGCTCACAGAAGTTAGAAATATCAAACAAATAAAATTTCCCCTTTTTGATCCAGTTCCAATAATTCTTTACTATTTTTTCGCAGGTTGATTTAATTAAAACAGCAGTACACCACATTTTAGTATTAGTAGACCTCATAAGCTACTTATTCAAAGTCCATTAAAAATCTTTTTTTCCTAATTCATAACAATCTATTTTCATCTTAGGATAAAATATATAATTATTAAATAATACTTTTTATATTTATTTTGCTTTCATTTAAGTAATTAAAAATACTTAAATTCAATGGGTATGTATTTACCTGCTGAATTAATTTTCGAATCAATGCCAAGTCATTTCAATACTATAAGCAAACAGACAACTTTTGTAATTGATTAAATAATAGAGTAAGATCAAATACAATTTTTCTAGAAATTAAAATTGACGTTTAAAACATTAAAAAAAGTTTTACTAACATTTTAAAATGTCAGTAAAACGTTAGTAATGTTAAAATGTTAGTAAAATGTTCAGTAAAACGTATGTTTTACTGAACATTTTAAAACAGACGTTTAAAATGTTCAGTATATATTATTTTGACTATATATAATTTTAAATTGTAATAAGTTTGTTTGCTATGACATTATAAAAATTATGGAATAAAAACACCTTTCCTCTTTATAACAACATTGTATCTACTCCAAATTAATACAAAGGTCAAATTTTACTACCACGACATGTACCCAAAATAAAAAGATATTTTCAAATGACCATTTATTTTTATAAGACCCATTTTGATGAACAAAATGTTACGTTGACATTGCAACGATTTCTTACATAGCGACTACGTACTGCGTTTAAAAATTTGCTAAAAACAATTTTTTAAGTTGTATGGAATTTGAAGATGAATTCAAATTTAATAAAGAATTGCGTAATAGTGGAATCTTGGTAAAGATATATTTTCCGGTATGTATAATCTTAAGCTAAAAAGCTAAAACTACAAATTCAGTTTGTCCGACACACATTAGTGGTATAATGGAATATCCCCATAAGCGGTTCATTAATGGTTTGATGGTATTAGTAGTATTATTAATCCTGACAATATTTTCATCAATTAGATGCACTCCGATTATACAATACCCGAGTATATGCAATAATCCACTTCAGAACTGTTTCAGAGCAAACGATTCCGAATGGGAATATCACACTCACGGATCTGAGCAAATAATTTGCAGAATACTAGATGTGCCGAGTTTCATGACAAATGGAGGACAAGTAAATTTCAGTAACTGGAACATAAAATCTAACATAGAGTGAATACTAAGAAACATTACTGTCTAGAGACAATTTTGTCATTGAAGATTAATTTATTTTTCTAGTATTAATCAAATTAACAAATAACATTTAATGTCAATTCTAAAAGAAAAGATTTTGTTTCTCGTTTTTGTTTGTTTTCGTTTACTTTGCTTATATGAATTAAGAATCCAATTACTTTATAATTGTATTACTTAAATTATTATTAATAATTCTAAATATTAATTACTACAATTAATTCTTTAATTAATTATTTAATTAATTAAAGAATTAAATATTAATTATTTAATTAATATTTAATTTGTCTTTAATTTTAAGTTCAATGGATGGCGTTATCACGTGGTTTTGTTTTGTTGATGACGTGCATTTAGTCCGTCATAGTAGCGTTGCTCCTTCTGCTGAATACAATGAAGACTATTTTTAGACTGCAGGATAAAAGAGTCTGGCAGCCTATGCTACCAAGGGTAGCATACCAAAAAGTCAGATCCAAGCCTGAGGGTGATTTCGATCCTCTAATGTATTAACAAAATAGCAAACTTTTTGCCATCATTTCACATCATTAGCGATGTAAACTGTTTTTAATGCCTGAAGCACTCGTTCCTTGTAAATTAAGGGTTCTCCTACATGAACTATTAAAAAACTAAATTTATATTTCAAAGTCATCAAATAAAACTAGAAGTTCCGTAAAATCATCAGTTAAATGGCTATCATTTTCATTAGCAATAATGAAACACTATTTTAACAAAAATTTATTCGTAATAATAATGAAAACATATATGGCGATATATCTCTACTCGTAAATTAGTAAGGAACTGAGCATGTTCATTTTATTTGATATTTTCAATGAGTCATAATCAGAGAATTTTCTGATCATCAGGCAATAAACATCAGACAATGAAAACGAGAAAATGTTCAATGTCTGATGATGAAAGTCAGTCATTAAAAATTTTGAATAAAAAACATTGGCCTGTTTTCATCCCTTGTTAATTTATGAATAAAAACATAAAGTCAAACGAGATCAAAGTTTTAACAGGAAAACGCCTGAGGTATCCTTAGGATCAAATTGGAAAGGGATATGCTAAACGGATTAGGCAATATAATTATAATTAGCGTAACGGGACATTAAGAAGCTACCTCGATATACCTTTGATTATTGATATACATTTGATTATTGATATACCTTTAATTATTGATATACCTTTGATTATTGATATACCTTTAAAACGCATTTGCTATTTATCCATAATTATAAAAGAATTTCATTTTTAGAATAAAGGAACCCATTTACTGCCCATCAATGAATGAGATTTTTATCTAAAATCAATCAAATCAGCTAACTGAGTTTACGTATTTAATATAATTATAAAATAAACAAAACAAAATAATGCTAAATCAAAATTTAATAATTAAATAATAAAATAAATAATTGTTATAAGATTTTTTATAATTAAAATCAATTAAAATAAAAAGTTGAAATTTAAAATAAACGTCATTTTGATGAATTGACTAATAAATAACAGACGTTGTATCAGAATAAGGATTAGAGGTCATCAGGATGAAGTGCAATGTTGTCATGTTTCGGCCCCTTATTCCTCGAACCAACTGAAAAGTGCCAACTGAAAAGTCAAATAATTTTTATTTTGAAAAATTGATTTGATATCGATTTTTCAGTTTATACGTGATAGGTGTTTTTCTTAAAAGCACACAGTCTAATTAATTAAATAAGCTTACTTGAGTATACGTATTTTATATTGCAAATTAAAAATAATGCAAAATAAAAGTTAAATAGTTAAATAATAAATAATTAATTAATAATAAATAATTGTTATAAGATGTTATATAATTTATATCAAGATGAATTATAAACTGAAATTTTAAATAAAAATCAATTTTTATGAATTGACTAATAAATAACAAACTATGTATCAGAATAAGGATTAGTAGTCATCAGGAGGAACTGCTATGCTATCAGGTTTCAGCCCCTGTTCCTCTACCCAACATAGAAACTACAAATTCTGTCAATTTTCATCCTTAAAACTGATTGTCTTTTCTTCCGCTTGTATAAAATTTTGAATTTGATAGTCAAACACATGATTAAATGTTATAATAAAGAGCTTGCTTTAATAAACAAAATATTTGTTTTATTATTAAAATATCAATTATAATGTCATTTTATAATAAATTTCTTATTTTGATCAAAAAAATTCTGTTATACCAGATAGAATAATTTTTTATTATTTAGGGTTTAATTGTTTTGATTATTTTGGTTTTAATTCATTTTTATCATTTTGGTTTTTATTTTTTATTACTTTTGTTTTAATTATTTTTATGTTATATAATAAAATATATAAAATAAACGGTAATATAGAAAATAAAACTCGAGGGAAACATATATCCATTTTATGATACTATAAATATAATTAAAAACAACCTGTGCCAAAACAATTAAAAATCAATAAAATTTAGAAACAGCGTTGGCAATGAAGCTGACAATGAAGTTGACAATTGAAACATTCGTTTCCAAAATGTGTTAATTATAGCAGGGGAAGACGATAAAGAAAACAAGTAGGAAATAAATAATTATTTGACATGTGATGGTTACTTGGATGCAAATTTAAATAAAATTTTTGAATCAGAAACAGCAAAATTGTGAAGAGAGCTCAAGTAAACGTGTTGGTTATATCATTGCGACGATGAAAGCGGTAATTTCAAATAGAAGAAAAGGTAAATTTTATATTTATTTAATTTATTAAATATTATTTATTTTATTTAAATTTATTTTTTGTGCATTTAATTAACATTTATTTAATTAACATGCGCATCTTGATAAAATTGTATACGTAACGAAACTATTTTATATCAACAACATTTTATATTTAAATATTTTATATTGTATGATATTAAAACACTAATTTACAATGCTATGATTATTGACTGTGCATTTAAATAACATTTGTTTAATTAAATATTAAATTAAGTTTATTTAATATTTAATATTTAATATTAAATATTAAATATTAAATCATTGAATATTAAAAAAAGATATTTTTATAAAAATATGTAAAGGAAAGTGTTCCTTTTTTCACATTTTTTAAATACAGAATATATGGCCGAATCTTAAGAAGATTAAATGAGACAGTTCTTTACTACCAATATATATATAACGATTATTATAAAATCGACGTCGGAGATTCATATATGGACAATTACATTTATTAAATTAGCTTAATCCAAAATTGGACTGTAGAAAACAGAAAAAATATTATTTATTTCAGGCACTTTGGTAATTCGGCCTTCTTCAGTATTTTGTTAAATGTGGAATTCCCTGTTTTAATTTTAAACTTTTTGAAATATAAGTGGAATACCGCGTGGATCTTGAGCCGGTTTAAAAATCAATAAGTTTAACGATATATAAAATTATAAATGATATATATTATAATATATTATATATTGGTTAATAGAAACTGGATCTAGATTTATTTTAAGATACTAATTTATATTGTAAATTCGTTAAATTCAAACTAGATTGAAAGCAAATTAATTTATTAAATAGTATATTACGTTTTGACGTTATTTATGGGCAATTCGTTAACTTGAAAGATAATTTGAACAAATTGCACTTGAATAATAACTTCGAAAAGTCGTGCAGTATTTAATAAATTAATTTGCTTTTAATCTAGTTTGAATTTTACAAAGTTATTGTATATACATAGTAAAATATAATAGACTCATAATAACATTGATGCTTTAAATTACCAGCAGCTCAAAAATCAACAGACACAACTAATGCTTGAACCTTTCGGTCAAGCTACTTCTTGAACCTTTCGGTCAAGCTACTGCTTGAACCTTTCGGTCAAGCTACTGCTTGAACCTTTCGGTCAAGCTACTTCTTGAACCTTTCGGTCAAGCTACTGCTTGAACCTTTCGGTCAAGCAGTAGCTTGACCGAAAGGTTCAAGCTTTTATCATTTTTTATGAGCATCTTTTAAATCATTTTTTGTAAGCATATTCTCCAATTTAATCTAAAATGTAAAAATAATAGCAAATAGCAATATGGCACAATCTGTATCATTTGTTATCTATCAACAAAAAATTCAATTAGAAGTTAAATTTGTAATAAAACAATATTCGGTTGATTTATATATTTAATTATTTATCTAAATATTTGAATTTATATAAATGTAATATGTTTTTATAAAACATCAAATCTATATTTCTACATTAATGTTTCAATTAAGCATTTGATTGGATCTTAACAAAGAAACAGTCGGTGATAAGAAGAATAAGAGGATTAATCACATCGTTACAAAAAAAGTTACCTGAACAACAAAAAATGTGATCATTTGACTGAATTAGGAGATGGGAATATAAAAGAAAACAATGACATCTATCATAGTTAAATTAATAAAAAATTTGTTATTCATTTTTACAAAAAAATGATTTAAAAATATGGCATTAGAAATTCAAAAATAAACAATACAAAACGACATTTTTAATAGAAGATATGTACATTTTTAATGAAATACATATATTTAATTGTTCAATAAAATTAATTTCTTCATTATAGAATAATGAAATAATGTGACAATCGAACTAAAGTAAAATAAATGAATATATAATAAATATTAAATATTAATATATATTAATATATTAAATAAATATAATAAATAAATTAATTTA